>CM019064.1:464282476-464550351 GCA_009667805.1 Leptobrachium leishanense | reverse complement strand
AAAAATACATGATTTTTTTTTTTACTTTATACCTTGTCATGTTGGGTATCATGATCAGGCCTTTCGCTTCACACCCTCCATGACCCCCTAGCTGCCACGGTTCTGGAGATAGGGAGTTCATTTGAACCTCTATCTCCACCAGGGGATTTCGGGCAGCTAGGGGTTCCCCGGCTATCTGATGTTATCACGCTGTGCGTGAGGACGTCAGGCAGTGGGAGGGGACCCAGGGGTGGAGCCGCCATCCAAGATGGCGGCCCCCACCGGAGCTAGGCCGCACTTTGGTGCCGCAAGACATCTCTATACACAGCATCACAGCATCTCTATACACAACCCCATCAGCATCTCTATACACAACCTCACAGCATCTCTATACACAGCCTCACAGCATCTCTATACACAACCCCATCAGCATCTCTATACACAGCATCTCTATACACAACCCCATCAGCATCTCTATACACAACCTCACAGCATCTCTATACACAACCTAACAATAACAGAAACGTGGTGGGATGAAACGCATGACTGGGCTGTAAATTTAAACGGTTATACATTGTTTAGAAGGGATAGGAAACATAAGAAAGGGGGTGGAGTGTGTTTATATGTAAATCAGGATTTAAAGCCTAATATTACACAACTGGAAAGCGATGAGGGAAATGTGGAATCCTTATGGGTAAATATTTCATTGGGGAATAAACAGGGAAGTCAACTATTGGCTGGCATATGCTATAAACCACCTAATATAGATAATGATGAGGAAGAACAACTGTTAGAGCAAATTAGGAAGTCTGCACATCATGGTAGCACTTTAATTAATGGAGATTTTAATTACCCGGACATTAATTGGGATAGTGGGACTAGTAATTCAGCAAAGGGAATCCGGTTTCTGAATATTTTAAATGATACCTTCATGTCAAAACTGGTAGAAACACCAACTAGAGAGGATAACTGTCTGGACCTGGTTATAACAAATAATGTGGATCTTTTCTCAATATTAATGTAAAGGAACAGTTGGGAAACAGTGACCATAATATGGTGACTTTTGAAATAAACTCAAAAAAACACATTCATAGGGGGCATGCTAAAACATATAATTTTAAAAAGGCCAACTTTATTAAAATAAAGGAAGCTCTCAATGTCATTGACTGGCAGAAACTCTTTCACGGGAAAAACACTGAGGATAAGTGGAATATCTTTAAACTAACATTATAAAAGTACACGTCACAATATATTCCACTGGTTAATAAATATAAAGAAACAGACTGAAACCAATGTGGCTTAGTAGGAAGGTAACTAAGGAAATGAAAAATAAAAAGAAGGCATTTAAAGCTTTTAAATTTGATAAATCTGAGGCATCCTATAAAGCATATAGGGCAGCCAATAAAGCATGTAAAAATGCGATTAGATGGGCTAAACTAGATAATGAAAAAGAAATAGCCAAAGGAGCAAGACCAACCCTAAAAGATTCTTTAGGTACATAAATTCTAAAAAACCCAAGAGTGAAAATGTAGGTTCACTAAAATCTGAGTCAGGGTTATTATTAACGGAAGATCAGGATAAGGCAGAAATTTTAAATGATTATTTTCTTCAGTATTTATCAAAGAGAAACCTATAACAGGAGACATGAAATTCATTAATAAAAACTTACTAATACAAAGTGACTGGTTGACTCAGGACAAGGTTTTACACAAATTAAACAATGTGAATGTTAATAAAGCCCCAGGGCCAGATGGAATTCACCCGCGAGTACTGAGAGAGCTATGTGTTGAAATATGTAAACCTCTGTTCTTAATCTTTCAAGATTCTTTTCTTTCAGGAATAGTACCAGAGGATTGGAGAAAAACTGACGTGGTCCCTATATTTAAGAAAGGTTTAAAATTTGTGCCTGGGAATTATAGACCTGTGAGCTTAACATCTGTGGCTGGGAAAGTATTCGAGGGGTTACTAAGGGATAATATTCAGGAATTTATTGGGAGGTATAATGTTATTGGCAAAAATCAGCATGGTTTCATGAAACACAGATCATGTCAGACTAACCTAATTACGTTCTATGAGGAAGTAAGTAGAAGTATAGATCAGGGGGTCACAGTGTGATAGTGTCAGTATAGATGAGGAGGTCGCAGTGGATGTGATTTACTTAGATTTTGCCAAAGCTTTCGACACAGTTCCACACAAAAGGTTACTATTTAAATTAAGAAAAAATGGTCTAGATGAAAATACTTGTTCTTGGATAGAAAACTGGCTAAAAGATAGGGTACAGAGAGTGGTCATAAATGGTACATTTTCAAGATGGACACCAGTGGTAAGCGGTGTCCCTCAGGGGTCTGTTATAGGACCAATACTATTCAATTTATTTATAATTGACCTTGAGATATGCATTGAAAGTCATGTATCAGTGTTTGCAGATGACACAAAACTAGGAAAAGTGATACAATGTGAGCAGGATGTTACAGTATGTGCAGGTGATACAATGTGAGCAGCATGTTACTTCGCTGCAGAGGGATTTAGATAGATTGGGGGACTGGGCACTTAAATGGCAGATGAAATTTAATGTAGATAAATGCAAAGTTATGCACTTTGGAGTGAAGAACACACAAGCAATTTATACCCTAAATGGTACGGAGTTAGGGAAATCCAAGCAGGAGAAGGATTTGGGAATAATCATAGACTTCAAACTAAGTAACAATGTGCAATGTCAAACAGCAGCTGCCAAGGCAAGCAAAGTATTGGCATGCATTAAAAGGGGAGTTCACTCACGGGATGAAAACATAATTTTGCCTCTGTATAAATCAATGGTCAGCCCGCACCTTTAATATGCCGTGCAATTTTGGGCACCTGTCTTAAAAAAAGATATTATAGCGTTAGAAAAAGTGCAGAGACGGGCAACTAAATTAATAAGGGGAATTGGAAGGGTTAAGTTATGAGGCAAGACAAACAAGCTTAAACCTGTTTAGTTTAGAGAAACGGCGCCTTAGAGGGGATCTGATAACCTTATATAAATATATACGGGGCCATTATCAACCATTGTCTGATAACCTATTCATTAACAGACTATATACATAGGACACGGGGTCATCCATTTAGACTGGAAGAAAGAAAATTTAGCTTAAAGCATAGGAAGGGTTATTTTACGGTGAGAACAATAAAGCTGTGGAATTCTCTGCCTGTTGAGGTGGTTGGGTCTGAGTCTGTACAGACTTTTAAAAAACGACTGGATGACTTCCTGCAGACACAGAATATTAAGGGTTATAATATTTAATATGTGGGTAAAAGCTTCTTGATCCCAGGAGAAATCTGGCACCATTCTGGGGTCAAGAATGAATTTTTCCCAGTATGTTGCATATTGGCGAGCATTTCAGACTGGGTTTTTTGCCTTCTTTTGGATCAACAGCAGTAGGTTATGTGGGAGAGGCTGAACCCGATGGACGCATGTCTTTTTTCAGCCTATATAACTATGTAACTATGTAACTATGTAACCTCACAGCATCTCTATACACAACTTCACAGCATCTCTATACACAACTTCACAGCATCTCTATACACAACTTCACAGCATCTCTATACACAACCCCATCTGCATCTCTATATATACACAGCATCTCTATAAACTGCTTCACAGCATCTCTATACACTGCTTCACAGCATCTCTATACACTGCTTCACAGCATCTCTATACACTGCTTCACAGCATCTCTATACACTGCTTCACAGCATCTCTATACACAACCTCACAGCATCTCTATACACAACCTCACAGCATCTCTATACACAACCCCATCAGCATCTCTACACACAACCTCACAGCATCTCTATACGCAAACAGCATCTCTATAGACAGCCACACAGCATCTCTATACACAGCCACACAGCATCTCTATACACTACCCCATCAGCATCTCTATACACTACCCCATCAGCATCACTATACACTGCTTCACAGCATCTCTATACACTACCCCATCAGCATCTCTAGACACTGCTTCACAGCATCTCTATACACAGCCCCATCAGCATCTCTACACACAACCTCACAGCATCTCTATACACTACCCCATCAGCATCTCTATACACTACCCCATCAGCATCTCTATACACTACCCCATCAGCATCTCTATACACAGCCTCACAGCATCTCTATACACAGCATCTCTATACACAGCCTCACAGCATCTCTATACACAGCCTCACATCATCTCTATACACAACCCCATCAGTATCTCTATACACAGCCTCACAGCATCTCTATACACAGCCCCATCAGCATCTACACACAAACAGCATCTCTATACACAACCCCATCAGCATCTCTGTATACGGCATCTCTATATACAGCCTCACAGCATCTCTATACACAACCCCACAGCATCTCTATACACAACCTCACAGCATCTCTATACACAGCCACAAAGCATCTCTATACACAGCCTCACAGAATCTCTATACACAGCCTCACAGAATCTCTATACACAACCTCACAGCATCTCTATACACAGCCTCACAGCATCTCTATACACAGCCTCACAGCATCTCTATACACAACCCGATCAGCATCTCTATACACAAACAGCATCTCTATACACAACCCCATCAGCATCTCTGTATACATCATCTCTATACACAGCCTCACAGCATCTCTATACACAGCCTCACAGCATCTCTATACACAACCTCACAGCATCTTTATACACAGCCTCACAGCATCTCTATACACAACCCCATCAGCATCTCTATACACGGCATCTCTATACACAACCCCATCAGCATCTCTATACACGGCATCTCTATACACAACCCCATCAGCATCTCTATACACAACCCCATCAGCATCTCTATACACGGCATCTCTGTACACAACCCCATCAGCATCTCTATAAACAACCCCATCAGCATCTCTATACACAGCCTCACAGCATCTCTATACACAGCCCCATCAGCATCTCTATACACAACCCCATCAGCATCTCTATACACAACCCCATCAGCATCTCTATACACAACCCCATCAGCATCTCTATACACAGCATCTCTATACACAACCCCATCAGCATCTCTATACACAGCCTCATAGCATCTCTATACACAGCCTCACAGCATCTCTATAAACAGCATCTCTATACACAACCCCATCAGTATCTCTATACACAGCCTCACAGCATCTCTATACACAACCTCACAGCATCTCTATACAGAACCCCATCATCATCTCTATACACAGCCCCATCATCATCGCTATACACAAACAGCATCTCTATACACAAACAGCATCTATATACACAACCTCACAGCATCTCCTGAGCCCTCAAATGAACCCCCTATCTCCACCAGGGGATTCCGGGCAGCTAGAGGTTCCCTGGCTATCTGATGTTATCACGCTGTGCGTGAGGACGTCAGGCAGTGAGGGGGACACGGGGGTGGAGCCACCATCCAAGATGGCGGCCCCCACCGGAGTAAGCATCTCTATACACAGCATCTCTATACACAACCCCATCAGCATCTCTATACACAACCCCATCAGCATCTCTATACACAGCCTCACAGCATCTCTATACACAGCCTCACAGCATCTCTATACACAGCCTCACAGCATCTCTATACACAGCCTCACAGCATCTCTATACACAGCCTCATCAGCATCTCTATACACAACCTCACAGCATCTCTGTGAACCCTCAAATGAACCCCCTATCTCCACCAGGGGATTCCGGGCAGCTAGGGATTCCCTGGCTATCTGATGTTATCACGCTATGTGTGAGGACGTCAGGCAGTGAGGGGGACACGGGGGTGGAGCCACCATCCCACCGGAGCTAGGCGGCACTTCGGCGCCGCAAGGCACCGAAGCGCGACCCGGTGCCTAAAGGGTTAAAGCCAGGCATCGCTTAAAAGGTGAGACGCTCTCCTTTTAAGCAGTGCCTGGATTTTTTTATGGTACCTTCCGATCGGGGGGGAGAGGGATCCAAACGGATCCCCCCCCTCCCTTCCAGGCGATCTCCCGGCATTGCTGGGGGGTCGCCTGGAAATGACGTACATCGGGTGGAGCTTGACTTCAGCGTCTGAGGACGCTGAAGTCAGAACGCCGCGGGACCCCAGAGAGAGAGGTAAGTATCTCCGCCAGGGGTCCCGCAAAGCTCATGACGTATCAGCAGTGAAGGGGTTAAAAACGTCTTTTTTTAAACTTTTTGTCCTTGTTTTCTGTCCCCTAGGGCACTACCTGGACCCGGACATTGTTTTTACATGTTTCTATACATCCTAGAAATCCGCCACTTCACGGGCAGGTTATGGGGACCTCCTAGACACGCTATTCGAAGGAATTTTTGGTTTTTATTTTTAACCCTTATTTCATGGAAAACTCACTGTCCCTTTAAAAACGTTTTTTTAAACTTTTTGTCCTTGTTTCCTGTCCCCCAGGGCACTACCCAGACCCCCATACACCTTTTATGGCAAATATCTAGCATATATGCACTCTTGGAGGGCACTCTAAAAATCGAATTTTGAGTCCCCTTGACTTGTATTGAGTTCGTGTTCGAACTTTTTTGAAAAGTTTTGAGTTCGAATGTGAACCGAACTCGGGTGTTCGGCTCATCCCTATTATTGAGTTATTCAGATTCTTTTGAGGGTTTATATTATATTGGCTGAAGGCACATTATTTGGTTGCTATAATGTGGATTCTATGTTGAATTCAATGAGTGGCAAATAGGGTACGATCCTGGGAGAGGCACAGGGAAAGAGTAACTACCGTGGTGTTTTTACATATGGTACTTGATACTTTAGAGTGCAATGGCCGATCTTAAACATATGATGAAGATATTTTGCTCATTATATTCCCTGTTGGCTAGTCCTGCAATCAATATATCTCTTATTCTTTGAAGCATGGTTCTATATAAATAAAGCAATTCCAACTGCCTGAAATTTATCAATGGGTATTTTTCTCATATAAGTGTATCTGCAATACAGAAAAGGCATAGCCTGCTTTACTATGCATTTTCTCACTAGCAATAAAGATTGATCTGTTGCACCAGTGGCAATTTGGTTTTAGGAACTGCAGGGTGCTTTATTCAATCACCTGACCGGAAAATGTGTTCAGCAAATTTATTATCCATACATGGTTAAAAATCAAGCTATTTAATAACCAAGCCACATTGTATGTTTTTAACCTGCAAGCCATAAATATATTAATTAACTTCTCTCTATCTGAATTTTATATCAAGGCAGGAGGCTTCATATTTTTAGAGCTTAGAGTTTAGAGTTTACATAGCAACAGCAGTAACCAATAAACAACAAGAGTGTAGTAAGTCCTTAGCCACGCCCTCTTTTCTTGCTGCTGGCCTCCAGGTGAGTCGTTTTTAAAACAGCTCCTGGACGCCAGGATATATTTCCATTGTTTTTATTGCTTTCAGTATATGATATCTGCTTAAATAAAGTGTTACTAGTTGTTAATTAGGTTTCTATGTTTAAACCGTTTTTTTCTTAGGTTTACCTGCTGCGTGGGCACTTTCCCGCCTGCAGGCTTGCGCTTGCCTCCGTTTTTTTCCCCTCTCCCGGCGGACTAAGAGGACAATCTCCCTAGGCCGCCGGGTGCAGGGTACACTGTTTTTTATATTTAATGATTCTTTCATTCCTAATGTGTTTTTTATGCTAACGGCGTCTTCTTCCTGCGCGCGCAGCCCCGCATGTTAGCACTTGCCTCAGAGTAGCGCAGCTTTGTCTCTGCGCATGCGCTGGCGGCCATCTTCACTTGTTTGGAAGAATACTGCCGCCATTCCGCTACGTGCCGAGGTCTATGGTCGGCAGGTGCCGTCATTCTCCCAACGCGCTCTCAAATATCTAGAAAGCCTGCTGCACGGACCCTCTCCTGCAACCTCGGGTGAGCCCCGAATATCAGTGTAATCCGCTCCGGCGGATCCTTGAAAAAACCCGCGAAATCGCGTGTAAGCCCGCTCTGCGGCGCCTAGATCCGCTTACAAGGATCGCATTATTAAAAATATATTTATATATTTTTCCTGCGGGTGAGCCCCGTTTTTCCTGGTCTGAATCCCTATGGATCCCCCACAACTTCCCTCCAACCAGGAGGAACTAAAAGCTTGGCTGCTGGCTGCCATTTCAGAAACCCTCCCCATAGAGCTCGCGAGCCTTCCTCCAGCCCCCCCTCCGGAACCCCCGGTTCTTTCAAGGGCGCACTCACCGACCCACTCTGACGATTTGCACTCGGACCTATCCGAGTCTGCTGAACCTTCACGAAAAAGACCCTGGAAAGGCCAGTCAGAATCCGCTGGCAAGGGTAAAGGACCAGCTAAAAAGTCCTCCAGGTGTGTTTCAGAACCTAAGGGTATAGACACCTATGACCTGGATGACTACCAGGCTGACTATCCTGAAGAGGAGGATATGGAATCCACCGGTAACGATGCTATGGCAATCATTCCCCTTGCTACCATGCCTGCGCCGCCACGCTCCCTTGCGTCCGCGGATACCCACTTACAGATCCTCGACTCCCGAGGTTTGCCCTTCTTTGACCCGCGCACCACCACCCACCCTAGGTCCTCCGCTTGGTTACCACTGAACCATATAGCGGAATTTTTGCGCTTCTGGTTGCGCTGCCCCCTGGACAAGGCCGATAGGGCGCGCTTGCGGGCTGAATGTCCTTGCCCGACTCTTCCTGATAAGGTCTCCCTTACCCCTGAATTTGACGAAGACTTCGTCACTTTCATGGGTAAGGCTGGCAGGGACCCCGGAAAGGGTTTGGAACAGGGTCTCTGTGTCGCCCAGGACAAGCTTCTGGACATCTCCGGTCCCCTTTCACTTATATTCGTAATGGCGGACGAAGCGCTAGCCAATAACAGCCCGCTTGATCCTGCTCTAGTCCGCGAATGGGCACAGCGTGCCCTCTGTTTGTTGGGTAATGCCAACGTCGGCATTTCGTCTGAACGCCGTAAGGCAGCGCTGTTTCGGCTGGATGCAAAGCTCACTAGCATGGCTACCAAGGAATTGGGTCCGGCAGCAAAAGGCTTACTGTTTGGAGATCTGTTCATGAGAGACCTTAACCGAAAGGTTAACGTTTATACGAACCTTCAAAAGGTTCAAGCAAATATGAAAAGGGTTTTCCACCCCCAGCAACGTTTTTCCTCCAGGGCTGGCGCACCAAGAGGTCGGGTCGCCAGCCGTTACAATGCTGCCTATAGACCTCGCTTCATGCCAAACCAGGACGTGCAGTACAGACCCAGCCCGATCCTGGCGCGCGGAGTCCCTGTCGCTCGCGGCTTCAACAGACCCAGACGCCGCTACTCCGCTGGTAAGTGCCTCAGCGCTCCCACTTCCACACATTCCGGTTGCGGGTCGCTTACGCTATTTCCTTCCCAAATGGCGCACACTCACATCAGACTTGTGGGTTTTGCGAACGGTAGCAGGTTATTTAATCGACTTCTCCCAGGTTCCCGTCCAGACTGCTACCCCACCCCCGGCCCGTTATTCCTCAGAGGAAGCGACATTGATCGACCGGGAACTTCGCTCCTTGCAGTTAAAAGGCGCCATCACCCCCGCCAGGGGTTCCCCGTGCTTCGTCAGCACTATCTTCCTTGTCCACAAAAAATCGGGGGACCTTCAACCGGTTATAAATCTAAAAACTCTCAACACCTTCGTGGCCTACCGCCACTTCAAAATGGAGGGTATACACCTCCTCAGAGATCTCCTCCGAGACGGCGACTGGTTCACGAGATTGGACCTCACAGACGCTTACCTCACGGTCCCGGTCCATCCCACTCACCACCCGTACCTACAGTTCCACTGGCATCGCGACCTCTGGCAGTTCACTTGCCTGCCGTTCGGCCTCAGCTCAGCGCCATGGTGCTTTACGAAGCTGCTCAAACCGGTAATGGCCTTCATACGATCCCAAGGCATCAGGATGATTATATATCTAGACGACATCCTTCTATTGGCGCAGGACCCCGCGCAATCCGCTCACCATACAACCCTGGTGGTTACGCTCCTACAAGACCTGGGCTTCATTATCAACAGGGACAAATCGGCACTGCGTCCCGCCCAAACCGTCACCTTCCTCGGATTCGATATAGACTCAATGTCTTGCCAGCTGCGGCTTCCCCCACAAAAGCTTCGGGCCATCAAGAAATCCCTACGCGGAGTCCTCAGCATGGACACCATCTGTCTCCGAGATTTGGCGAGAGTTGTAGGTCTCCTCTCTTCCTCCATTCAAGCCATCTTCCCTGGCCCACTACACTATCGGGCGATGCAACGTCTGAAGGCAACACACCTTCGTCTCAACCCCTCCTACGACCAGCTGGTCTCCATCACCCCGGAGGTTCGGGTGGAGCTCCTATAGTGGTTACGCCATATGGAGGCCTGGAACGGCCGGGCCATCTTCGGCTCTCTACCAGATTTCATTCTGGAATCCGATGCCAGCCAGTCGGGCTGGGGAGCCAACTTGCGGCACTATATCCACGGGAGGAGCATGGGCTCCGGAGGAACGGCAACTTCACATCAATTGCCTGGAGCTCATCGCCGGCTCGTTCGCCGTTCGCAGTTTTACCCAGGACCTCAGGGACTGCACCCTTCTTCTCCGGATGGACAACATCTCCGCGGTCCAGTACGTGAACCACCTAGGGGGATCCCGCTCCAAGCTCCTGTCGGACCTCACGCTTTCCCTCTTCAATTACTGTTTGGAACGGAACATCTCTCTCAGGGCGGAATACCTTCCCGGTTCTTCCAATTTTGTGGCAGATTGGTTTTCGAGATATTGGAGGGACTAGACATGTGCACAGCACAAAATTTCGTTTTGAACTAATGGATTATTCCTAAAATGCAATTTATTTAGTTGCTAAAGAAATTCGTTTTCAGTTCTTTAGTATGAAAACTAATTTCATTCAACCGAAAACCAGTGGATACAATTACTATTGTAGTGGCTCCTCAGAGTGCTGAGATCGCTGCTTGTTACAGTATCTCTCACTCTCAGCACAATGTGTCAGGCAAAGCTGTTACAGTAACTGACTGCTGCTCATCACAGCGCTCAGAGTTTCAGTAAAACTAGTAAATAATATTTTTATATATACAGGTTATAAACAATATTATTTCTTGTTTTACTGAAACTGAGCGCTTTTACAGTCAGTTACTGTAACAGCTGAGCCTGATACATTGCACTGAGAGATAATATAACAAGCAGCCGAACTCAGCACTCACAGCCACTGGATTTAAAGGGCTAAAAAAAAGGCTCCTCTCTGTATAATATATAGAACATCCTCCTGCATTAATTAATACCCCTCTCTGTATAATGTAGATAACATCCTCCTGCATTAATGCCCCTCTCTGTATAATGTATACAACATCCACCTGCATTAATTAATACCCCTTTCTGTATAATGTATACAACATCCACCTGCATTAATTAATATGTATAGAACAATCCTCCTCAATTTATACATTTCTCCGTATAATGTATATAACATCCTCCTGCATTAATACCCCTCTCTGTATAATGTATAGAACATCCTCCTGCATTAATTAATGCCCCTCTCTGTATAAGAACATCCTACTCAGTAGGACCAAACTGCATTGGCATTTGGAGGTGCAGAACTTGGAATGCAATGCTTATCCAGCACAGGAGAGGGACTTTTACTTAAAGTTTGCATCTCTGTGGGGGAGAGAGACAGGAAATAAAAGCAAGGGAGAGGGCAAATATTAACATAAATCGATCTGAAAGCTCAGAGAAGAGATGTCTGGTGCAAATTTATTTTTATAATAAAATTAAGCACTTTAAAATCCAGGGAAAACATTCAAATAAATCACACTGACAGCTCATAATAACAGAGTAACTGTGAGTTGGATACTAAATGTATCAGACATAAAAAAAACCTTTATAACAAGCAGCACCTGGGAGAGGAGAGGGACTTATATAAAAATGTGTATTATAGATGAGGGATAGTGCTCCTGGATAATATAAAATGCATCAGACCTAAGCCCCTATTATGCAGAGGGGGAGATAACACACGTTTTATAAAGTCCCTCTCTTCTCCAGCGCTGCTTGTTATAAAGGGGTTTTTACTATCCAGCCCTCCTCTGTCATTAGCTTTCAGTGTGATTTATTTGAATGTTTTCCTTCTCCAGCTGCTTTTATCATCTTGTCTGTCTCCTAGACATGCAAGGGTTAAGTAAAGGTTTCCTCTCCTGTGCTGGCTGTCTGTGCTGCGAGTGAGTATTCTGGAGCTCTATCACTGTCAGATTTTCGGTAGGGGTCGGGAAGGAAAACGCATACAAACCGTTTCTGTAGCTTTGCGATGGTGCACTCTTCATTGCTGGTCTCCTTCAATCCATGTATATTACAAAAAGGACAAACTAAAATGTAGTGCATTTTATTTTAGTTTCTTTCCTTTTTTGTACTGAGCAGTTTCGTATCTCTTGAGTCATACGAAAACTAAATTATCCCAAAATTCGGACTAAATCATTTTAGTACTAAAACGAATGCACATGTCTAGGAGGGACTCCAGCGATTGGAAACTAGATGTTCCTACGTTCCGCCTGTCGGAACTGAGGGGACCGTTTCACCTCGATCTGTTCGCTTCCCGCTTGAATCGTCAAACAGACGCCTACTTCAGCTGGCTTCCGGACCCACAGGCAACTGCGGTGGACGCTTTTCTCTCCACCATGGCCGCCATCGCGGGCCTACGCTTTTCCGCCGTTCCCCGATGATCACGCGAACGATCCAAGAAGTCCGCCGACGGGGGATCCGGATGCTTCTTCTCACGCCCTTGTGGCATGCTCAACCCTGGTTCCCACTGACGCTGGAACTATCCTGCCTCCATCCACTCCTGCTCCCGTCCTTCCGATCCATTCTGTTGGATCCCCAGGGCAGACCACATCCGATGATTTTGGAGAACAATCTTCTTCTAGTGGCGTGGACGATTTCCGGGGACCCTGCATGCTGCCGGGACTATCAGATGCAGCTCGCTCCTTGTTGTGGGAAATCCTGGGCTCCCGGCACGAGAAAGTGTTATCGTTACGCCTGGAGAACTTGGTGTAGCTGGTGTTTGCAAACAACAAGCTGATCCCGCTACTGCCCTCTACAGTTGATCCTCAATTTTTTGGCGAATCTTTCCACGTTGGGAAGTCCTATCGTACCATTAACCTGTTCCGCTCGGCTATCTCGGCGGCTCACGTTCCCCTGGGCGGCGTCCCTGTGGGTAGGGACCCTCCGTCTGTCGTCTCCTCCCGTGGCATTCGACTCGCTGCGCCGCCGGCTCCGAGATATGTGGTATTCTGGGATGTGGCGCTTATGCTCGAATTCCTGCGTAACTGGCCGGATAATGACTCACTAACCCTCCGTCAGCTCTCGGCGAAATTGACGGTTCTGTTATGTTTGGTTTCCTTTCGACGTGTCTCTGATGTTAGAGCCTTCGATGCGCACGCCGTGGGTTTCTACACCGAGGGTGTCGTCTTCTCGCTTACTAGGGCGTACTAAAAACTCTATTCCGCGTGAGGTCTCTACCTTACTTTCCACTGATCCTCTACTGTGTGTGGCTCGTTGTGTTACTACTTACCTCTCTCGTTTGCGTCCTTTTGCGCTCCTCTCCGACTGGCCAACTCTTGGTCTCTTATGTTTCTCCTTACAAACCTGTTTCCTCTCCTACCCTCTCAAGATGGGTGCGCTGGCTGCTCTTCCTGGCGGGCGTTGCTCCCCATTTCGGTGCTCACTCCGTGCGGGGCGCGGCGGCTTCCTATGTCGCAGACGCTGGGGGTTCTCTGGCTGATATTCTACAGGCGGCTGATTGGTCTAGGGCGGTCACGTTTCGTACCTTCTATTTCCGTCCTCGTTCTCATGCTTCTGGGGCTTTAGTGCCAGCTTTAAAACTGCAAACATATGAAGCCTCCTGCCTTGATATAAAATTGTGGATTATTCCAGCCTTGGTGTCAGAATAATCGTAATTTTAATAAAGACAGGAGGCGAATATTTTTCCCGCCCGCCCAGGCCCGAGTCGACTTACATTGTTCCGTGTATTTTCTGATACATGTAAAAAAAAAAAAAAAAAAAAACAAAGAATTAAATAAAATTTCTCACATGTAATGAATGTATAATATTGTTTACTGGGTGTTCTTCTATATGATTTAAGGCGTCTCCACTTCGCCTTGTACATTTGTCTAATCTGTTTTTATTCCCTTAGTAGGGTTTGCATGTCTTGTTTAGCCTGACTTCGAACTACTGTCTCGAATTTGGATGCCATTTGCTAGTTTTTCATTTTAATGATTTGTTAGTTGGCTGTTGTTTGACAGGCCCTTGTGCATGGTGCTTTCACGTATCCTCTGCTTCCTCCTCAGTTTGACTTGCTCCTGTGGTCTCCCATCGTCTCGGATGGCCGTTGGCTCCCGGTTTTGTATCTAAAAGTCTCCTGGACTTCTGCCTAGTTGGATCTTCTCCGCTTCGTTTTCCGTTTTCCTTCCACCTTCCTGGATTTCTGATTTTCTCAGTCACGTTTCTCCTGCTCGTCCAGCTTACAAGAAAAGAGGGCGTGGCTAAGGACTTACTACACTCTTATTGGTTACTGCTGTTGCTATGTAAACTCTCCTTGCTGCTGTTGATTTAGTAAAGAAAAGAGAATGCAAAAAATATTCGCCTCCTGTCTTTATTAAAATTAAGATTATTCTGACACCAAGGCTGGAATAATCCACAATTAATTTGAAACTCTTGTGATGCTACTATATGTAGCTATTTTTGGGTTTGAGTAGCGTAACTGTAATCAAATTATGATAACCCAGTAAAACAAATTAAATTCATTAGATACCGTTTTGTTTCAAATTCGGATCATATCAATTCGTTATTTCGTAAGTACTTTGAAATACGAATTAATGAATTTCGTTCCGAATTTTTCCAAAACGAATGCACATCTCTAGTGGGCACAGTGAGGCCAGCCTGTTAAAGCATTGAGGTCCTCTAATATTCCTTTTTTATGGGGTATTGCAGCTGTGTCAGAGGGTGCAGGGGCTCCTTTTTCATGTAAAAGTCCCCCATCAATGAGACAACTTCTATAAGAATTTTGAATTTGGAGCACGTGTAGCCATAAAATGGAAATACAGTATGTAAAATAATATATTTTAATTCACATATGAAAGCTTCCCTTAGTTGACATACCCCCTCCCCCCTTTAGCTCAGTTAAAAATGTTTTACTTCATATCCTATATAGACAAAGGAATGTGTAATATGAGCTAACCGTTTGAAAGGGCCATCCTTTTAGTTTCATGGGTTTGGCTATGGTAATTATTTTGTGTTTTTGAAACAGAGTATAAAATAAAAGAACTGACTGGACAAAAACATGTCAGATACTTGAAGTACGAAATCTGTGTGCTGGTCTTCATTTATCTCCGTTATAGCGTAGCGCTGCTTTGCGTCTGCCTCATTTATATGAAAAAATACATGTCTTTTTGGAATACTTGTTTGGTAAATATGAGTAGGAATATTGATTTGTTTGCTTAACTAACACAGTATTTCCAGTTGAATAAGGTACAGAAAGCTAGAGCAGGATTTTCTTCAGTAATGAGACTCATCATTAACCCATGGGGAAACCGGTAACACTACAGGTGGTATACCTAAACTAAAGTGAGTTAATAGTAACGAGATCCCTTCAAAACCAGGAATCAAACCTATGTGAAGGCCTGCTCTGCCTCCTGCTCTCATGGGCATCACATGGGGACGGAGGTATGATGGAGTTAGAGGCCTGGGCAGAGCTATCACTGCATGGCTCCAATGGATCCTGCAAGAGCTCTGGACACCTGGGACATGCTGCCAGCAATGTGCTGGGGAGGCAGGATAGGCTGCAGCCATGTATTTGTTCTATTCTCACCTATGTCCTCATGGCAGTAGGTTTCCCCCAAATGTGCCTGAGGTTTGCCTAGAGCTGTCTGCTCCTTCCACTTTCCTTCATGTGCAGACCCTGGCCTGAGGCCTGTTAAGTTCCTCAGAAGCTGCTGAACTGCTACATTGCAGCCATCTCACTGACTGCTTTGGCTGTGAATATTGAAGCAAAAGGGCAGAGGATTGCTTCATGAAAGGTGCTGTTTCTGCGATATCCACTGATTTCCAAACCTTCAAACTGAACATTTCCTTACTGGATTATGTGCTCGGTGGGGCGGCCATCTTTCCAACGTCACGTACGGCTACTCTAGTCTGCAGCACCTCTCTACTTGGCTGCAATTGCTAATTTAGCAGTGCTGAATGGGGGTGAGCTGCAGCACTGCGTCCAGTGACGAGATGCTAATTTAGCACTTGCAGAGGTTGAGTAACCGAACACTGACTTCCAGGTGCTAGAGCCTCGCCTACCCCTGCATACCATTGGAGAGCACAGAGAGAGCTGCCGCTCTTCCTGTATGATTCCTGTCACTCAAACTCACTGGCCCTGCATGCTTCCTACCTACCTACCTTCATGTATAGCTGCAGGAGGGGGCACACAGCCAAACTGTGTTCAATATGTGGGTCAGACATGACACCCGGCACCTTCTGCACACGCAAAAAGTGTGTCTGTTGGTGGTTGCGATTTTTGCACCCCCTGCTATTTAGCAGTAAAGCAGCAGCCTGTGGCCTTAAAAACAAACAAGCACAGAACACTACCATCCACTACAAAACAGGCCCAGCAGCCCAAAAATGAAGCAGCCTGCCAGGATTCCTCCCGTTATTCTGGTAGGCCAGTCTGGCCCTGTCTGAGGGTTGTGAGAAGGAAAACTGATGTTGATCAGCTTGACTGGCGAGAAGGGACGGATGCTTGAACAAGTTTGGGTCTGGTCCACAAGCTGTAGACCAGTAAGCCCCAGTTGTTGTTACAGGTGAGAGTTTAGTCAGATCAGTTGTTGATGTACCTGGAGGCATGGTTGTATCTGGAGTTGTGGTTGTAGACGTGGTTGTATCTGGAGACGTGGTTGTATCTGGAGGTGTGGTTGGAGGCGTGGTTGTATCTGGAGGGGTGGTTGTATGCGTGTTTGTATCTGGGGGAGTGGTTGTATCTGGGGGAGTGGTGGTATCTGGAGGCGTTGTTGTAGGTGTGGTTGTATCTGGAGTTGTGGTTGTATCTGGAGGAGTGGTTGTATCTGGAGTTGTGGATGGAGGAGTGGTTGTATCTGGAGTTGTGGTTGGAGACGTTGTTGTATCTGGAGGCGTGGTTGGAAGCGTTGTTGTATCTGTGGGTGTGGTTGTATCTGGGCGTGTCAGTGTATCTGGAGGTATGGTTGTATCTGGAGGCGTGGTTTGAGACGTGGATGTCTCTGGGGGCGTGGATGTCTCTGGAGGCGTGGTTGTACCTGGAGGCATAGTTGCAGGTGTGGCTGGAATCGTGGTGCCTGAAATAAAGCCGAGACAATTCATTTAATAAACATGTTTCACTACAAATATTAAAAAAAACATAAATGTCTGCTGCTAATAGGTAGGTCAAATGGAGATGACTCCATACCCAAGGGATTGTACCAGACAATATCATGAGCAAGTCGTATTGTGATTGTAATAGATCTCCTTACCCCGACTGGGTCATATCTGCCAATGCCGCTACCTTGCCGGACCCCTTGTTCTCCCCAGCAGACTCTTATGCCTTCCTCCAGTCCTTAGAGGCATCTCCTCTTGCATGGCCTCGCTCTCACCACTAGGGATGAGCTGTTCGGTTCGAAGTTAGCATCGAACATAGCCTGTTAGCATGTTCGCGAACTACGAACATTTCCGCTTGTTCGCAGCGTGTTCGCCCACAATGCACCACAATGGACCACAATGCACTTTTCCACTGGCCTGAAGCTTTTAATTGGCTACAGCCTTGCACCTGACCATAGGTCAGGTGCAAGACAGGTTCAAGACTATGCCAATCATGGGCTCACAGAGCTAAGTCCCGCAGCACACTATATAAGATTTCACACAGCGCTTCAGCACGCATTTGAGAGGAGATTTGAGAGGAGATTGTTGTTGTGTTAGTGTGTGTTCTCACTGCCAGTCTGCCACCAGCTACTGGGGGGGTCTCATTTCTACAAAATATCTGGGAATTGTTCTAATCTGTGTGTTCTCACTGACACCCTGTATTTTGGGGGTCAGTAATTGCTACAACATATTTGTGAATTGAGGTGATCTGTGTCTTGTCACTGCCACACAGTATTTTGGGGGTCAGTAATTTCTACAAAATATTTCGGAATTGAGGTGACCTGTGTCTTGTCACTGCCAGTGCCACCCAGTATTTTGGTGGTCAGTAATTTCTACAAAATATTTGGGAATTGAGGTAATCTGTGTGTTCACTGGCTGCCACCAAGTATTTGGGGGGGTCAGTAATTTCTACAAAATATTTGGGAATTGTTCTAATCTGTGTCTTGTCACTGCCACCCATCGGGGGTCTCACTGATTTTATAGGAGGTTTCTGGGAATTGTAATCTGTGTCTTGTCACTGGCTGCCAGCTATCAGGGTGTCTCACTGAGTTATACCAGAGTTCTGGAAATCCTTAATCTTTATTAGGGGTGAGCCGAACACCTCCCGAGTTTGGTTCGTATTCGAACCCGAACTTTCCAAATGTTCGAATCCGAACTCGAACTCAATACAAGTCAATGGGGCTGAAAATTCGGTTTTTAGAGTGCCCTCCAAGAGGGCATATATGCTAGATATTTGCCATAAAAGGTGTATGGGGGTCCGGGTAGTGCCCTGGGGGACAGAAAACAAGGACAAAAAGTTTTTAAAGGGACAGTGAGTTTTCCATGAAATAAGGGTTAAAGATAAAAATGAAAATTCCTTCAAATATCGTGCCTAGGAGGTCCCCATAACCTGCCCGTGAAGTGGTGGATTTGTAGGATGTATAGAAACACTTAAACAAAAAAATTACGTTTCAAATGACGGTAAATGCTTTTCCTTTAATCTATCCATAAACAACTGCTTGGGGCGGCAGTCTGTATGAAAAGAGGAGACATTTTCGGACACGTAGAAAACGGTTAGTGATTTTTTTTGGCTAAATTATTGTGACACTTATGCAGGCTTTGGATGAAAGTAACAATAGGTGCTTCAACATTGGGCCTTTAGCGTCGGCAACAGTGCCGTCACACCGTAACCCCTCTGAGGATATGAATCTGATACAGGCATCAGTGGCAGTGCACCCAAATATTGTGCTTTTGGTGCCGGGCCTGCAAGTACTATCATACAGTAACCCCTCTGTAGTATTGTGCAAGAATGCAGGGGTGGACCTTGTGGTCCTATATTAAAAAGATATGAATATGGTCAAGGCGTCAGTGAACCCAGATATTGTGCCTTTGGTGCCAGACTGCCAGGCCAGCAAGTACTATCATACAGTAACCCCTCTGTAGTATTGTGGAAGAGTGCAGGGTTGGACCATGCGGCTCAAAAAATTAAAATGATATAGATGTGGCACAGGCGTCATTGCAGCCAAATATTGTGCCTTTCATGGCAGCAAGTGCCTTCACACCGTAACCCTTTTGTGGTATTGTGGAAGAGTAGACCTTCCCGATCTATTCCGTTACGTCAGCATCAGGGGGTTGATAGCTGCTGATTCAGGACTGATTCATTTTTATAAATGTCAGCCGGTCTACAGAGTCGGTGGACAGACGCACTCTTTTCTCTCTGACAAAACCTCCAGGGGCACTGAACGTCCTTTCAGAAAGCACACTAGATGAAGGGCAACCTAGTAGCTGCATAGCATATTGGCTAAGTTCTGGCCAGTGATCCAATCTCCACACCCAGTAAGCCAGTGAATCATCTGCTGGAAAGGTATCCAGGTCTGCCCTTGCCCCTAGGTAGTCCTGCACCATATGGTGAAGACGCTGGCAATGGATGCCTACATTTGACGTCACTGGGCGTCGTGGACTAAAATTTTTTAAAAATGCATCAGTCAAGCTGGCCCTGGCCTTCACCACTATCCTTCTGATCATCCGCAGCCTCAGAAGCACCTGTGTCATCCCTTGGTAACCTACCAGTGCCTGGAAAGGTGTTACACAAGTGTTGCTTTAGAGCGTCCTCAAGTTGTTTCATCCTGTGCTCCCTCTGTGCGGGCAGGATGAGCTCTGCAACTTTACCCTTGTATCGTGGATTAAGAAGGGTTGCCAACCAGTAATGATTCCTCTCTTTGATAGCATGAATCCTAGGGTCCTTTAGCAGGCTTTTCATTATAAGGGAGCCCATGCAGCATAGGTTGGAGGTGGCATTAGCTTCAGAGTCTTCCTGGTCAATGAGGATGACCCCACCGTGCACTTCCAACTCCCAGCCACGCACTAGCCCTTGTGTTTCTGGGCACACGAAACCCTCCCTTGAGGAATCCCCACCTTCAATGCCCCCACTACTTAAATATTCCTCCTCCTCCTGTCTGATCTGAGTAGGACCCGCTGGAATGCGGTCTGCGGAAAGACTGGGGCCTTCAAAGCAAGGGAAGGCCTCCACTTCCTCCCGCTGCTCTGCCTCTAGAGCCACATCTATAATTCCCTACAGAGTGTGCTCCAGCAGGAACACTAAAGGAATTGTGTCACTGATGCATGCACTGTCCCTGCTCACCATCCTCATTGCCTCCTCAAATGGTGACTGTACAGTGCATGCATCCTTGATCATCAGCCACTGCAGGGGAAAAAAAAAAAAAGTTGACCTGAACCTGCCTTTGTGCCATACTCACACATGTACTCGTTGATGGCCCTCTGCTGCTTGTGCAGATGCTGCAGCATTGCTAATGTCGAGTTCCATCTGGTGGGCATGTCACAGATCAGACGGTTTGTGGGAAGGTGGAATTCTGTTTGAATTTCTGCCAGGCGGACGCTTGCTGGGAATGACCATCTGAAGTGGCTGCAGACTTTTCTGGCCTGGCTGAGAAGCTCTGGCAGCCCTGGGTACTTGGTTAGGAAACGCTGTACCACTAGATTTATGACGTGTGCTAGGCATGGTAAAAGCGTCAATTTACCCTAGCGTAGGGCAGAGAGAAGGTTGCTGCCATTATCACAGATGATCATTCCCAGCTGAAGCTGGCTTGGTGTTAACCATCTCTGCACCTGGCCCTGCAGAGCTGACAGAATTTCTGGCCCGGTGTGGCTCCTGTCCCCTAAACAAACCAGCTCAAGCACAGTATGGCTTCTTTTTGCTTGAGCCATTGCATAGACACTGTCAGGCGTCGGTTTAACTGCCACTTCGCCAGAGACACAGAAGGAGGAGGAGGAAGAGGGAGAGGTGGTGGTGGTGGAGCAGACAGATCTCATACAAGCAGCTTTCTGGAGGCGTGGTGGATGAACAAGCTCCAGCACAGAGCCCCGTCTTGGATCCCTCCCAGGCGCAATCAGAATTACCCAGTGTTCCGTGAAGGAAATGTAATGACCCTGTCCATGCTTGCTGGACCACGTGTCTAAAGTAACATGCACCTTGCTGCTGACTGCCTTTCCCAATGACTTAATAACATTGTCTTCCACGTGCTGGTATAGTGCTGGAATGGCCTTCCATGAAAAGTAATGGTGTTTTGGAACCTGCCACTGTGGTACAGCACATTCAGCAAATTCACGGAAGGGAACAGAGTCCACCAAAAAGACCAAAAAGGACAGGCAGACGCTCCCAGACACAGATAAGAGGGCAAGCAGCCTCTGTGTCGGGAGGCTGTGCCTCTGGTTGTGGTGGACGTGGTGCATCCTCTGCAGGGGCACGCTTGTCCTTTCTAACTGGTGCTGGCCATCTTAAGAAGCAGCAACATACAGAGGATTTGGTGGATTGGCTAACCAGGCCATCCTCATCCTCATCCTCCGAGTCCTCTGCCAGCCAGGCTTGTAGTGCTTTACAGTCCACCCCAGCTGCCAAAGCATCTAATGCAGCCTCCATGTCCACAGCTACTCCTGCCGTAGCCTCACTATCACACATGGAGGAGTCAGCTGAATTGTTTGACTACAATGACAGTGACATGCTGCTTGAGCATGCGCAGCAACTACAGTGCTCTGATTCAATCTCTGAGGTTGAGGGAGTATAATCAACCTAGAGGAAGGGGGTGCCAGTGATGACACACAAATAACTGGCACTCATGTTGCCCCAGCAGCTGAAGCATACTGCCAAGTTGGCTCCAGTGATGACGAGATAGGGGGTGATGATGACAATGATGATGAGGTCACTGACTCCACCTGGGTGCCTGATCGAACAGAGGAATTAAGTGAGGAAGAGGGGGAGGAGGAGGCAAGCAAACACGAGGCACAACATTCTCTGTGACCAACCGTAGCACTAGCCAGTCCAAGGCATCACATGTCAGAGCTGCTCCGGTGCAGAGCGCTGTTGTCTCAAAGCACACATGCAGGAACTCTGTTGTCTGGGAGTTCTTTAAGAAATGTGCAGCAGACCCCACCATTGCTATTTGTAATCTATGTCAGATGAGGCTTAAGCGTGGGAAAGACACCGGACGCTTGGGTGCCACGTGCTTGAGGCGACATATGAACAACTGCCACACATCCCGTTGGCGCAAAACTTTGCGTAGGTCCTCCTCCTCCTCATCTGTCTCTACCCCCACTGTATGTCCTGCCATGTCATTGCCTACATCGTCCACCGACAGGGATGATGCTACAGTAATGGATGTACCAGCAGGTCCTTCCTCACAATGTGACATCATCCCAGTAGCTGAAGATTTACGCAGTCAGATTACGTTGCCGCAGCTGCTGCAGCGTAAGAAAAAATATAGTCCCAACCATCCCCAAGCACAGCGTCTAAATGCCATCTTAGCAAAATTACTCGCATTGCAGCTGCTGCCTTTCCAGCTGGTGGACTCTGCTCCCTTCCGTGAATTTGCTGAATGTGCTGTACCACAGTGGCAGGTTCCAAAACGCCATTACTTTTCACGCAAGGCCATTCCAGCACTATACCAGCACGTGGAAGACAATGTTATCCAGTCATTGGGAAAGGCAGTCAGCAGCAAGGTGCATGTGACTTTAGACACGTGGTCCAGCAAGCATGGACAGGGTCATTACATTTCCTTCATGGCACACTGGGTAACTCTGATTGCAGCTGGGAGGGATCCAAGACGGGGCTCTGTGCTGGAGCTTGTTCATCCACCACACCTCCAGAAAGCTGCTTGTATGAGGTCTGACTGCTCCACCACCACCACCTCTTCCTCCTCCTCCTCCTTCTCTGTCTCTGGCTAAGTGGCAGTTAAACTGACGCCTGACAGGGTCTACGCAATGGCTCAAGCAAAAAGATGCCATACTGTGCTTGAGCTGGTTTGTTTAAGGGACAGGAGCCACGCCGGGCCAGAAATTCTGTCAGCTCTGCAGGGGCAGGTGCAGAGATGGTTAACACCATGCCAGCTTCAGCTGGGAATGATCGTCTGCGATAATGGCAGCAACCTTCTCTCCGCCCTACGCAAGGTTAAATTGACGCATGTACCATGCCTAGCACACGTCCTAAATCTGGTGGTACAGCGTTTCCTAACCAAGTACCCAGGGCTGCCAGAGATTCTCATCCAGGCCAGAAAAGTCTGCAGCCACTTCAGACGGTCATTCCCAGCAAGCGGTCGCCTGGCAGAAATTCAAAGAGAATTCCACCTTCCCACAAACCGTCTGATCTGTGACATGCCCACCAGGTGGAACTCGACATTAGCAATGCTGCAGCGCATGCACAAGCAGCAGAGGGCCATCAACGAGTACCTGTGTGAGTATGGCACAAGGACAGGTTCAGGTCAACTTTTTTTTCCCCCCCCCGCAGTGACTGATGATCAAGGATGCATGCACTGTACTGTCACCATTTGAGGAGGCAACGAGGATGGTGAGTGTTGGAGATACAACAGCATATATTATACTATGGACTGCAGGTGGCGCTGTTAGTACAGGTTAAATGTGTTCTAAACTCGTTGGTATATGTTCACAGGAAATAAGTCTCTATTGTCTCTGCTTTACTTCCTTCTTCCTTTCTAGCTGTGTGATTATTATTATTATTATTATTATTATTAATTTATAAAGCGCCAGCATATTCCGCAGCGCTGTACAATAAGCACAGTACAGACAGGGTTACAATACATTGAACAACATTTGACAAACAGTACAGGAGGAGATGAGGGCCCTATTCCCGTAGGAACTCACAATCTAGGAGGGTTGGGGTGGAAACAGGAGGAGAGGACTGTAAGGTGAGAGTGATTGATGGTTGCGTCAGTGAGTTGGGTGGTAGGCTTCCCTAATAGCAATGTTTTCAGGGAGCGTTTGAAGGAAGAGAAGTTAGGGGAAAGTCTGACAGCACGAGGGAGAGCGTTCCAGAGAGTGGGGGCTGCGCGTGAGAAATCCTGCAGTCTATCATGGGAAGAGGTGATGCGGGGAGAAGCTAGGCGCAGGTCACTGTTTGACCTTAGGGAGCGGGCTGGGGTGTATTTGGTGATTAGTGAGGACAGGTAGTGGGGCGCTGAGTTAGTGATGATGAAGCATCCTGATATATATCCAGTGACTAATCTGTTATAAGTTGTTTTATTGCTATATGCACAAAGTAAAGTTCTCTACTGCAGATTCACAAGACTCCAGTGCCTCTTTCATACATAACCAACAGGTTATGGGCCCAGACACTGAAAACAAAACTACAAATCAGTAAGTGCTGCAGCTATCATCCAAATACCTGCTGTGTGTGAGGAAAGGAGCTGCATCCAATATTACTGAAAGATGGCAAGTGGCTCAGATGTGAAATATGCAATAGCAAAGCTAAACAATACCAATTATCAGCTGTGGAAGTTTAAGCTGGAAATGCTGTTATCCAAAGATGATCTGTGGCAGGTGCTGGATACAATCAGACCCACTGACAACCAGAAGAATGGGACAAAAGAAACAGGCAAGCAAAAGCAGTTATAAGCCTGTTAGTGGAGGATGATCAACTAATCCATATAAGAAAAGAAAACACAGCTAAAGGTATGTGGACTGCGCTACAGAAACTGCACGAGCGTTCAAACTTAAACAGTAAACTATATCTGCTACGTAAACTGTATAAGATGAGGCTGGAAAAAGGCCAGGAAATGTGTGAACATGTGAACGCTATGCTGGAAATTGTGGAGCAATTACGTGCAATTGGAGAAGAAATAAAAGACAATCATGTAGTGGCATTACTATTATGCAGCCTTCCAGAATCATATAGTGCCCTGATAAACGCTCTAGAAACCAGACCAGAGGAAGAACTAACACTGGAATATGCTAAAGGGAAATTAATTGATGAATACAACAGAAAGAAGGAAAAAATATACGTGGTGAAGAGAATGACAAAACAGAAGTAGCTCTAAAGGTGAATGAAAACACAAAACAAAACAAAGAGACCAGAGTGTGTTTTCGCTGCAAAAGGACAGGTCATTTGAAATATAATTGTTCAATCTGGAAAGCAGAACAGCGAAGGGAGAGACATTCACAAAAAAAAGAGCTAAAGCAGCCACACAGGAAAGCAAAGACACAGCGTGGAGTGCAAGTTTTAAAGTAACTCAGAATACTACCCCGCATGGATGGTACATTGACTCAGGAGCAACAAGTCACATGACCAGTGATGAGACCTTCTTCACAGAAATTAATTTTAATACAAAAGACAAAGTCTTCCTAGCAAATGGGAAAAGTATTACATCAGAAGGTAAAGGTCAAGGATTTCTGAACTGCATCACACCATCAGGAGGTAACCGAAGCATCCTTGTAAAGAACGTTCTGTATGTTCCAAGTCTAGAAGGAAGCCTCCTATCAGTAAAAAACCTTGCTAACAATGGACTTACAGTACAATTCCGAGGTAATGAATGCACAATTCGAAACAGAAAAGAAATCGTTGCAAAAGGAAGGTTGAATGAACACTATGACGGAATGGGATGTAGTTCCGCCTGCGGGTGTGCTCAATCTGCGTGGCCCCTTCACTTACCGCTGGCCCGACTACCGAGTGACGCGCACTCGGCGTCTCGTGCAGCCTGGCGTGACCCTGGGGAAGGGTTAGCGGGCGGTGGAGGGGACCCCTGCCTAGAACCAGCCCGACCACTGAGCCATACGGCACTCAGCGTCTCGAGCAGCTGGTTCACTGACCTTGCGGGTGGGCGTCTGTGGAGTTCGGATCTGCCGCGGAGGAATATTCGTAACGGATGTGGGAAACGTTTCGGATCTTGCGGGAAACGTTTCCGATCGCGGTGCGGGTAACTCTTCGGATCTCGGTGGAAGACTCTTCGGATCGGATCGGATGTGAGCTGAAGGAACTTCGGATCTGGCGGGATGGGCGAGGGATTCGGATCTTCCCGCAATCCCTCGCAATACTGTAGCGCGGTACGCGGCCGCGCCCTTCGGTTCGGATCTCCGTATCTCTGAGCACCGAATCTTCCTGCGCTGCGCCTCTGCCCTGCTACTCGATGCAGGCACAGAGCGCTCGCTTCGGTTCGTACCTGGATGGACACCGTACCCTGAGATCGCGGGGGACTCTCAGATACGAAATTACGGTGGAGAAATAAGCCACACCAGTCAAAGCTGAATGCACTGCAGGAACTCCCTTTATTGTTTACAGTACAAGCATTTATTACCTCTGCACACAATTAGAATACAATGGGACTCCTTGCCCGCCCTCCCAGGACCCATTGGCCTTGGCCTTCAGGGAGTCGCCAATTCGGACCGGATGGTCCGAATCGGCCATTTTGCGATCCGAACCGGATGGTTCGGATCGGCCATTTTCCGAATCGAGAATTCTTAACTGCGCCACAAGGTGATCGGAAAATGGCGGCGAGCAAGGCAACAAAGGGAAAATACATTACACAATAAACCAACGGGGAACACTTTATTACACCACACAATCACATCTAAATAAAAGTACTTATAAAATTAGGTGCGTGCCACCACACCCAAGTGTCCATGTCACCACTGTCACTGCACCGCCCCTGGCTGAGGGTGCTGGGCCATTCCGTGACACTCCTCCCCCTCCCCCAGTTCGACGCACCTGGTCTGACCCCACCGGGTCATACCGGGGAAGTCGGTGCTCCCAGGCCCATAGTCAGTCTGGGGAGGCCGAGTCACCAGGCCTCTCCATTTGGCCTTTGGCCGTGCCAGCTTGGTCGGGACCCCATGTCCTTAGGGTTTCCCCGCTAGGCGAGAGGACATACATCTGGGCCGGCGTGCCTCCTGTGTCCCCTCCAGGGCTACCGCTCCCCCGGGGAACCCGGGTGCTAAATGCACACGCCCCGGGTGCCCAGGTCAGCCGTGGGAAGAAACCGTGGCTGCGTGAGGCCCCCCCTCCCAAGGGTTGCCGAAATGGGCAGAGGCCTGCGGCGCTCTGCCCTGTTGCCAGCTCTTCCACTGGATGGCCAGGTACGGGCACGGCAACCAAAGGAGCAAGTGGGGCCAAACCTGACTGCTCTTCCTGGCAGCCGACAAGGGAGACAAAGGGATGCAACCGCAGTTGCACGGGGTCATCCTCACTCGGCCCCTCGGGGCGAGGGGAGAAACGGGCAGAGGCCAGCGGCGCTCTGCCCTGGTGTCAGCTCTTCCGCTGGGTGGGGATCTCCTTGCGGGAGGTTGGTTCCTTTTCCCCCCAGGCCCATCAGCAGTGGCGCACCACCCAGCCCGGAGGACCATCTGTCTGCCCCACCTGGCAGACTGTGGGTGGTGGGCGGAGGCCAGCAGCGCCCTGCCCCGTGGCCAGCTCCTCAGCTGGAAGGATTTCCTTGCGGGAGGACGGTTACTTCACCCCCCGGGGCAACCAAGGGTTGCGCACAACCCATCCCGGGGGAACCATCCGTCTGCTCCTCCGGCAGACCTTGAGTGGTGGGCAGAGACCAGCGGCACTCTGCCCCGTAGCCAGCTCTTCTGCTGGTTGGAGATCTCCTTGGGGAAGGATGGTCTCTTCACCCCCCAGGGCAACCACTGTTGGGCACAACCCATCCCGGGGGAACCATCTGTCTGCTCCACCTGGCAGACTGTCAGCAGGGGGCAGAGGCCAGCGACGCTCTGCCCCGTGGCCAGCTCTTCCGCTGGTTGGCAATCTCCTTGTGGCGGGATGGTCTCTTCACCCCCCGGGGCAATCAGTGGTTGCGCGCAACCCATCCCGGGGAAACCATCCGTCTGCTCCTCCTGGCAGACGTTGAGTAGTGGGCAGAGGCCAGCGGCACTCTGCCCCGTAGCCAGCTCTTCCGCTGGGTGGAGATCTCCTTGGGGAAGGATGGTCTCTTCACCCCCCGGGGCAAACAATGGTTGCGCACAACCCATTCCGGGGGGACCATCCGTCTCCTCCCCCGCTGGACCCGCGGCCTCGGCCACCCTGTCCTCTTGCGGGGTGCAGGGGGTAACTTCCTCAGTCGACCCCCCACGGCACCCATGGGTCCGCCTCGGCCTCCCATAGGTCCCAAACCTGGGGACTGTCGACTTCCTCCGCCGACCCGTCCCACCACGGGGAGCTCAGGCTCGACTGCGGAACGCCGTTCCAACAGTCTCCGATAAGCCACCTCGAGCTCCCACTCTCGCTCGGCTAGGGACTCCAGCTCCTCAAACACCGAGTCCCTGCTGTCTGACGGGATCTCCAGTTCCCGTCGCTCCAGGATGTCTTCCATCCGCTCCTCGGTCTCCTCTCCAAACTCGGGGTCGGCGGCCATGCCCTCGTAGAGCAGCCCCGTGCCCCCGTAGCGAGGCCCTGCCGTGGAACTGCCTCCAGTAGGACGCACTGTCGGGGCGGCGGTTAGCCACCGGAGCGCGCGGTACTCGGCGTCCAGTGCGATCTCCTGCTGCACCAGACTCCGAGCTCGTCCTCCCACTCCTCTGGGGCCCGACCTTGCAGGAACGCTGCTCGCACATCGTACTGCACTCGATGGACGACAGCGTCGGAGGGAATGTACACCCCATGGCAGTCCCGCTCATGGTCCAGGGCCTCGTACCACAGTTCCTCTGTGGACCTCTGGTCCTGCTCCAGGCCCTCCTGCAGCTCTCTTGCCAACCCGACCTTCATGTCGGCGAAGGTGCCAGCGCAGGAGCACCGCTCCTCAACGGGGAATGGGGCGTCCTCAGATGCAGCTCCAGGCGGGCTGTGAGTCTTCATCCGAAGGTCGCGGGGATAAGTGACGTCCCCCGTACAGGCTCCAGGCGAGCTGAGAGTCCCGCAAGCGTAGTCACTGGGGGTTGCAGATTCCCAGGGTGAAGCTCCAGTCGAGCTGTGAGCCTCGACCCAGGGTTCCACAGGGTAGGGTTCGGGGTCAACATAATCAGTCTCTGCTCCGCGGAGCTCTGCCAACCGCAGCTCGTTGCTGGCGTTCCTTCTCCTGCTCAACTTCCGGTAGAACTCCCGAATCACTTGATATCTGGCCCCTCCGCCGGGGGCATCACCGAGCAGGGCAATCCGACGCCGCAACTCTCTGAGGCCAGCATCTTCCTCCACCTCTGCGCAGGACAGGGCTGGGGACGGGCGTCATCGCCTCGTCCTTATCCATCCTGGTCAGTTCCTTGATCAGGGTCTTCCTCTTTTTGTTACCCGGCGTTCCTCCCCGGTTCTCCAACATCCCACGCAGGGTGTCCCTGTCGTAGGGGTTGTACACCGCCATGGCGTAGTCTCCTAGGGGTCTGCAGAGAGCGATCCCACCGCTGCCACCAGTATGACGGAATGGGATGTTGTTCCGCCTGCGGGTGTGCTCAATCTGCGTGGCCCCTTCGCTTACCGCTGGCCCGACTACCGAGTGACGCGCACTCGGCGTCTCGTGCAGCCTGGCGTGACCCTGGGGAAGGGTTAGCGGGCGGTGGAGGGGACCCCTGCCTAGAACCAGCCCGACCACTGAGCCATACGGCACTCAGCGTCTCGGAGCAGCTGGTTCACTGACCTTGCGGGTGGGCGTCTGTGGAGTTCGGATCTGCCGCGGAGGAATATTCGTAACGGATGTGGGAAACGTTTCGGATCTTGCGGAAACGTTTTCGATCGCGGTGCGGGTAACTCTTTCGGATCTCGGTGGAAGACTCTTCGGATCGGATCGGATGTGAGCTGAAGGAACTTCGGATCTGGCGGGATGGCGAGGGATTCGGATCTTCCCGCAATCCCTCGCAATACTGTAGAGCGGTACGCGCGGCCGCGCCCTTCGGTTCGGATCTCCGTATCTCTGAGCACCGAATCTTCCTGCGCTGCGCCTCTGCCCTGCTACTCGATGCAGGCACAGAGCGCTCGCTTCGTTCGTACCTGGATGGACACCGTACCCTGAGATCGCGGGGGACTCTCAGATACGAAATTACGGTGGAGAAATAAGCCACACCAGTCAAAGCTGAATGCACTGCAGGAACTCCCTTTATTGTTTACAGTACAAGCATTTATTACCTCTGCACACAATTAGAATACAATGGGACTCCTTGCCCGCCCTCCCAGGACCATTGGCCCTTGGCCTTCAGGGAGTCGCCAATTCGGACCGGATGGTCCGAATCGGCCATTTTGCGATCCGAACCGAGATGGTTCGGATCGGCCATTTTCCGAATCGAGAATTCTTAACTGCGCACCACAGGTGATCGGAAAATGGCGGCGAGCAAGGCAACAAAGGGAATACATTACACAATAACCAACGGGGAACACTTTATTACACCACACAATCACATCTAAATAAAATACTTATAAAATTAGGTGCGTGCCACCACACCCAAGTGTCCATGTCACCACTGTCACTGCACCGCGCCCTGGCTGAGTGCTGGGCCATTCCGTGGTGACAAAATGCACCTATACAAAATCGTCACTGAACGTGTTCAAGTCAAAACAGTCACTCATAATCCACATGACAAGTGCATCCATCTATGGCACAGACGATGGGCATCGAAACTCAGAAGCATATAAAGGGACTTTCTAAGAGAGAATTATCAGAAGACATGATAATGATACCTTGTCCAAAGTTGATGAAGTGCACGTGTTGCATCAAAGCAAAGGCCACACGTACACCACTTCCACAGCCAGTCAAAAGAAAACCACTAAACCCATGAACTTATACACAGTGACGTGTGTGGACCAATGAAAACCCCGACACCCAGCGGCAACAAATATTTAATAACCTTCATTGATGACTATTCCAGGTACACAACGACATATCTGATGAAACACAAAAGTGAGACAACTGATAAACTTCAAGAATTTGTAGCGATGACTAGCAACAAATTTCAAAGGAAACCCGGAATAATACGCACGGACAATGGAGGGGAAATATGGGTAAAGAAGTGGAATCATATCTAAAGAAACATGGTATCATACACCAGACAACCGTACCGTACACTCCAGAACAAAACGGTGTAGCTGAAAGAAAAAATCGCACTCTTGTAGAAATGGCCAGATGCATGCTTTCAGATGCCAACCTACACACAAAGTACTGGGGAGAAGCAATAATGACTGCAACATATCTACAGAACAGACTACCATCTAAAGCTATTGAAAGTACCCCTTATGAAATGGGAACAGATCAAAACCTAGTATAAGGTCATATTAGAGTGTTTGGTTGCAAAGCATACGTTTACATTCCAAGTGAAAAACGCTCCAAGTGGGAGAACAGAGCCATAGAAGGCATTCTAATAGGCTACAGTGAACAAAGTAAGGATACAGAATCCTTAATCCAAAGACCAACAAGGTCACAGTAAGCCGCAGTGTTTATTTTGATGAAAGCCAAACATCAGAACTAATGACTCCCGAAAACACGAAGAAAAAGGTGCCGATTGAAATAGCAAGAGATGCTGACCAAAAGGAAACTGTGCAGGAGTCAGACCAAGAAGTGGAACTCACAATTGATGACTTAACTGTTCACAATCCAGTAGAACCGACAGAACAACCAGAAATCAGAAGATCTACTCGGACAACAAAAGGGATCCCACCGCGCAAGCTGTCATACACTGTTAAGACACATGAGACATTTGAACCAACATCTTGGGAAGACATAGATAAACTACCAAAAGGGGAAGCCAATCAGTGGAGAAAGGCGGCTGAAGAAGAACTAAATCATCTTCAGAAAAATGAAACCTGGACTCTCACAGAGCTCCCTCCCGGTCACAAAACTATAGAAAGTAAATGGATTTTTAAAGTGAAGTACGACGCAGAAGGAAACATTCACAGATACAAGGCAAGAGTAGTCGCCAAGGGATATTCCCAGAAATATGGAGAAGATTATGATGAAACATTTGCTCCAGTGGTAAAGCACACAACCATTAGAACATTCCTCAGCATTGCAGCTGAAAAACAATGCAAGTGAAGCACCTGGATGTCAAAACAGCTTTTCTATATGGAGATATCAAAGAGGAACTCTACATGGAGCAGCCACCAGGGTTTAATACAGGACAGAACCTTGTGTGTAAACTGCAAAAGAGCATCTATGGTCTCAAACAAGCAGCAAGAATGTGGAATGAAAAAGTGAACGAAGTACTCACAACAGAAGGATTTTCAAGAAGTAACGCTGATCCATGCCTGTATTCAAAGAATCAAGACAACAAATGGATCTAGCCTACTAATTTATGTTGATGACATCATAATTTGTTTTGAACAAGAAGGGGATTATTGATCAAATAACTAGCACATTGAAACACAAACTTTGAGATTAAAGAGCTTGGGAACATTGCTCACTATTTAGGAATCCAAATCGAGAAGAAGAGACGTTATCTTCTTCACCAAAGTCAGAAAATTACAGATATTCTAGCAGAGTTTCACATGCAAGATGCAAAAGAGGTGAAAACGCCTATGGAACCAGCTTATCAGAAAGACAATGGAATGGAAAACTTGTTACCTAACAATGAGAAGTACCGCAAAGCAATTGGAAAATTGTTATACATTGCAACTGTGACAAGACCAGACATTGCCGCAACATTGAGTATACTCTGTAGAAAAGTTTCAACACCCTGTCAACGTGATTGGAATGCCGTAAAAAGGGTGATACAGTATCTAAAAGGAACAATTCATATGAAACTGCGACTGCCAGCAACACCCAATGCAAACTTAATTGGATATGTAGATGCTGACTGGGCCGGAGATATCACAGACCGCAAATCTACTACTGGTTACATCTTCCAGTACGGAGAAGGAACCATCAGCTGGTCTAGTCGAAAACAAGCGACTGTTGCACTCTCTTCAACTGAAGCAGAATACATAGCAGCAGCACATGCATGTCAAGAAGCAATTTGGATTCGTCAACTTCTATTAGACATGGGACTGGATATGTCTAAACCGATACCCATCTTTGAAGACAACCAGGGATGTATAAAGTTGACACAATCAGAAAGGATCAACCTAGAACCAAGCACATAGACGTAAAATATCATCTGCTCAGGGACACACAAGAGCAAGGACTTATCGATATTCAGTATTGCCCATCAGAAGAGATGACTGCAGATGCACTCACCAAACCGTTGCCAAAGGAACGTTATTGTTTTCTTCAAAAGAAGCTGAATGTTGTATGATTATGCACATGCTGTTGAGAAGGGGTGTTGGAGATACAACAGCATATATTATACTATGGACTGCAGGTGGCGCTGTTAGTACAGGTTAAATGTGTTCTAAACTCGTTGGTATATGTTCACAGGAAATAAGTCTCTATTGTCTCTGCTTTACTTCCTTCTTCCTTTCTAGCTGTGTGATGATGAAGCATCCTGATATATATCCAGTGACTAATCTGTTATAAGTTGTTTTATTGCTATATGCACAAAGTAAAGTTCTCTACTGCAGATTCACAAGACTCCAGTGCCTCTTTCATACATAACCAACAGTGAGCAGGGACAGTGCATGAATCAGTGACACAATTCCTTTAGTGTTCCTGCTGGAACACACTCTGCGGGGAATTATAGATGTGTCTCTAGATTCAGAGCAACGGGTGGAAGAGGAGGCCTTCCCTAGCTCTGAAGGCCCCAGTCTTTCCACAGACCGCATTCCAGTGGGTCTGTCACGGAATGGCTCAGCACCCTCAGCCGGGCGGTGCAGTGACAGTAATATGCCATGGACAATTAGGTGCGGTGGCACGCACGGAGTTTTAAAGTACGTTTATTTAGATGTGGTTATGTGTGGTTAATAAAATAGTGTCCCCGTTTGCGTTGTGAAGTGTATTTCCCTGTGTCTGCCTTGCCCGCCGCCATTTTCCGATTGCCTCGTGGCCGTTATCGAGATTCTTCGAATCGAAAAATGGCCGATTCGAACCATCCGGTCCGAATCGGCGACTCCCCGAACTGTAATGGCCAATGGGTCCTGTGAGGGCGGGCAGGGATTCCCTGTATTGTAATTTGTGTGAAGTTGATAAATGCCTGAGCTGTGATAAAAAACCCAGATTTAGCAGTGCATCCAGCCTCGTCTGATGTGTTTATTTTCTCCGCCGTACTTCATCGTCTGAGTATCCCCGCAGTCTCAGGGTACGGTGTCCACTCAGATCTGAACCGAACCGAGCGCTCTGTGCCTGCATCTCGCATCAGGACAGAGGCGCAGCGGATGGTGTTCGGTTCCCAGAGCGATCAGCCCGAGATCCGATCCGAAGGGCGCGGCCGTGTACCGCGCTTCGGTATCGGAAGAGAGCGCGGTAAGATCCGAAATCCTTTTGCCGATCCGCCAGATCCGAAGCCGCATCCATTAACAATCCGAAAAGTCCTCCGCAATCCGATCCGAATATTCCTGGAAAAGATCCGATCTCCGTAATCGGCCGGCCGCCCGCAGACGCACTCCACACCCACCAAGGTTCAGTGAACCAGCTGCTCGGGACGCTGAGTACCGTATGGCTCAGTGGTCGGGCTGGTTCTAGGCAGGGGTCCCCTCCACCGCCCGCTAACCCTTCCCAGGGTCACGCCAGGCCGCACGAGACGCCGAGTGCGCGTCACTCGGTAGTCGGGCCAGCGGTAAGCGACGGGGCCACGCAGATAGAGCACACCCGCAGGCAGAACAACATCCCATTCCGTCATACTGGTGGCAGCGGTGGGATCAGCTCTCTGCAGGCCCTAGGGGGACCCTCATCATGACCGGGTATAGTGCCTACAAACGGGACGTCCTGCGTGGCATGCTGGAGAACCGGGGCAGCGCTGGGCTCAAGAGCCGGGAGACCATGATGGAGGAGTTGAGGAGGATGGATCAGAGGCGGCGTTCGCAGCGTTGCCTGCTGACATGGCGCCGGCCACCGTCCCCGCGAGCCCGAAGACAGCGACTTTTGCCGGAAGATGCGGGAGCGGATCTCCATGATGGGTCCGGCCCCATCGGAAGGTGAGATGAGGAGTCTGGTCCGAGAACTCGGCCAGGAAGAGGAGCGTGAGAGGGAGCGAGCGCACGAGCTACGGCTGGCTGAAGTGCGGAGCCGACGGAGTAGCCGTTCCCCGTCGGATCGTTACCCGGGCGCAATGTGCCGTTTCAGGCGTTCAAGGAGTTCCGAGAAGCCGAGGAGGAGATAGAGAGTTACCTCCAGGACTTTGAGCGCCTGTGCCGAGTGCATGAAGTGCACCGTGCCGACTGGGTAAGGATCTTGGCGTGTAAGCTGACCGGTCGGGCCGCCGAGGCTTATCGCACGGTGCCGGACGAAGAGGCCACCAGTTACTCACACGTCAAGCAGGCGCTGCTGAGCAGATTCGCTGTGACCCCTGAAGCCAGCCGGGTGAAGTTCCGGAATTCCCGCCGGCCCAGTGGCGCCACTCACGTGGAGTGGGCCCATCGGTTGCAGCGGGACTTGCGCACCTGGCTCTCGGGAAGCCAAGCGGAGACGGTAACGGAGATTACCCAACTGCTGCTGCTCGAGCAGTTTTTCGAGCACACACCCTCCGCTATCCGGGAGTGGGTGCGCGACAAGAAGCCCCAGACAGTGCAACAAGCGGCCACCTGGGCCGACGAGTACACGGACACTCGGAAGATGTCGGGGGGGGAGCGGTCCCTGCCCGTCCGCCCAGCTCTACCCGCTCCACCACCTCCACCACCCCCACCACCGGCGGTCCGGACGCCGGTAGCACGGCCCACCAGCCGGCCCACCAACATGGCTAGCGTCCGGTGCTACGGGTGCAACCAAGAGGGGCACTACAAGCAGTATTGCCCCAACCGGCCGGAGTTGACCCGGCCGGCCGCCAGGCCATCGCCGACGGTCCATTGCTGCGACGCCAAAGCTCCGTGGCCGGAGGCCCCGGAGGAATGGGAGCAGCTGCATGAGGCCGACCCCGTGCAAGCCGCCGCGGACGACAACCGCCGTCACCACCGTCAGGCGGTGTGGATAAACGGGCGGCCCGCTGAGGGGCTGCGGGACTCCGGGGCTACCATCACCCTGGTCCGGCCTCACTTGGTTCCGCCGAGCGACCGTCTGCGAAGCACTGTTGCAGTACGGGTGGCGGGGGGAAAGGTGCTCCGGCTCGAGACGGCCCGGGTTCACCTGGACTGGGGGAACGGGGAGAGGGAGGTGAGGGTGGGGTTGTTGAGGCAACTGCCGGCCGAGGTGCTCCTGGGTAACGACCTGGGGCAGCTCGTTTCCGCTTACTCCACAGATGCAGCTACCCCGGTAACCACTAGGCAACAGAGCAAACTCCACGACAGGGCCGCTCCGAACGGGACCCAGGTGAGATCTCAACCAAAACCATCCCGACCCCCCAAACCTCCTAAACCCCCCCGACCTCCTAAACCACCCCGACCGCCCAGACCGCCATCACCTCCCATACCCCGACGGGACCCGACCCTTCCCTTCCCACCTGACCTCCCTTCCCCGTGGAGTACCCCGGAGACGCTTCGCCACCAGACCCAGACCGACCCCACACTGCAGGGCTACCGGGACCGAGCCGGTCAGGGCCTGGACGACCAGAGAAAGGACAAGGTAGAGTGGGAGGATGGGCTGCTTTACCGGTACACCGTGAGGGAGGGGGCCAAGAAGAAGCAGGTCCTGCAGAAGCAGTTGGTGGTGCCTCAGGGCCCTAGGCAGGAGCTTCTGCGCTTGGCCCATGACATCCCCCTTGCAGGTCACTTAGGCCAGACGAAAACCCGGCACAGGTTGGCGCGCGCGTTTTTCTGGCCCCGCCTTAGCGAAGACACCCGCGACTATTGCCGCACCTGCCCAGTTTGCCAAAAAACTGGGAAGGCCGGGGATCACCCGAAAGCACCCTTGCGGCCCATGCCCATCATTCAGGAGCCCTTTAGCCGGGTGGCGGTCGACATCATTGGGCCGTTGCCGCGGCCCAGTGCCACGGTAAAAGGTACATCCTTACCGTAGTGGATTATGCCACCCGGTTACCCCGAGGCTGTGGCCTTGGCCAACATCCAGGCGGACACCGTGGCGGACGCGCTCCTCCGGGTGTTCACGAGGGTGGGGTTTCCCCGAGAAATCCTATCCGATCAGGGTACCCAGTTCACCGCTGAGCTCACCCAACAGCTCTGGCGTCTCTGTGGTGTTAGGGCGCTGCACAGCGCCCCGTATCACCCTCAGACCAATGGGCTGTGCGAGCGGTTTAATGGGACCCTGAAGCAGCTCATTCGGGTCTTTGTGCACGAGAGCAGGGATTGGGAGAAGTATCTTCCCCACCTGCTGTTCGCCTACTGGGAGGTTCCTCAGGAATCCACCGGCTACTCCCCCTTTGAGCTGCTGTATGGGCGCCAGGTGCGAGGACCCCTGGATCTGGTTAGGGCTCAGTGGGAGGGGGCACAGGAGGAAGATGGGGTTCCTGTGCTGGATTACGTCTTGAAGCTCCGGGAGCGCTTGGCGGAACTCGCGGGGTTCGTGCAGGAGAACATGGAAACGGCCCAAGCTCAGCAGAAGGCGTGGTACGATCGCGCTGCGTGCAGTCGCTCGTTCTGCGTGGGGCAGAAGGTTCTGGTGTTGAAACCACAGCGGCAGAACAAGCTGCAGGCGGCCTGGCAAGGTCCCTACAAGGTGGTAACCCAGCTGGGGGATACCACCTATGACGGAATGGAGATGTTGTTCCGCCTGCGGGTGTGCTCTATCTGCGTGACCCCGTCGCTTACCGCTGGCCCGACTACCGAGTGGCGCGCACTCGGCGTCTCGTGCGGCCTGGCGTGACCCTAGGGTAGGGTTAGCGGGCGGTGGAGGGGACCCCTGCCTGGAACCAGTCCGACCACTGAGCCGCGCAGCACTCAGCGTCCCGAGCAACTGGTTCCCTGACCTGGCGGGTGTGGGACGCCTGTGGGAATCGGCCCTAGCAGCCGCGGAGAAAGATTCGGATCTTATGGGGAAACGTTTCGGATCTTATGCGGGAAACGTTTCCGATCCGGGGGCGGGTGTCTCTTCGGATCTTGGGCGGTGGAGGTTTCGAGTCGGGAAGGGATGGCGTGTCGGATCGGAACTGGAAGGCTTCGGATCGGTGTGTGAGGGAGTTTCGGATATGGCGGGACCAGTGGAGAGTTCGGGTCTTACCGCAATGCCGAAGCGCGGTTCCCGGCTGGGCCGTTCGGTTCGGATCTCCGTCTTCCTGGGACCGAATCTTCCTGAGCAGCGCCTCTGCCCTGATACTCGATGCAGGGTCAGAGCGCTCGATTCGGATCGTATCCGAGTGGGCACCGTACTCTGAGGCCGCGGGGGACACTCAGATACGAAAATACGGTGGAGAATAAAGTCACACCAGTCAAAGCTGAATGCACTGCAGAATCTGCCTTTATTGTTTACAGTACAAGCATTTATTACCTCTGCACACAATTAGAATACAATGGGACTCCTTGCCTGCCCTCCCAGGACCCATTGGCCCTTGGCCTTCAGGGAGTCGCCAATTCGGACCGGATGGTCCGAATCGGCCATTTTACGATTCGAACCGGATGGTTCGAATCGGCCATTTTCCGAAACGAGAATTCCAACTGCGCCACAAGGATCGGAAAATGGCGGCGAGCAAGGCAAACAAAGGGAAAAGTCATTACACCATAAACCAACGGGGAACACTTTATTAACACCACACAATGTCACATCTAAAGAATACTGATAAACGGGGTGTGTGCCACCACACCCAAGTGTCCATGTCCCCATTGTCACTGCACCGCCCCTGGCTGGGGTGCTGGGCCATCCCGTGACACTCCTCCCCCTCCCCAAGGTCCGACGCACTCGGTTGGACCCCACCGGTCGTACCGAGGTAGTCGGGGCTCCCCAATCCCCTGGTTCCCGGGCCGACTGTCGCGATAACCCATCTGCGTTACCGTTCTGCGACCCGGGCCGATATTGGATGGAAAAGTTGAAGGGTTGGAGAGCCAGGCTCCACCGCAACAGGCGGCCGTTCTCCCCCGCCACTCGTTGAGCCATACCAAGGGGTTATGGTCGGTCATCACGGTGAAGGACCGACCGTAGACGTAGGGTTGGAGCTTCCGTAGGGCCCAGACCAGGGCCAGGCACTCCTTTTCCACTGCAGCATACCCCACCTCTCGTGGCAACAACTTCCGGCTAATAAACGCCACCGGATGGTCCCCCCCGTCGTCCCCCACTTGACTCAGGACAGCTCCCAGTCCGAACATGGACGCGTCTGTGTGGACAACAAAACGTTTATTATAGTTGGGAGCTGCCAGCAGGGGCGCTTGGGTCAGGGCGGCCTTCAGCTGCCGGAAGGCCTGTTCGCACTCCGGGGACCACAGGACTTGGCGGGGCAGGGATTTCTTGGTCAGATCAGTCAGGGTTTGGCCAGGTCACTGTAATGGGGTACAAATTTTCGGTAGTACCCCGCGGTACCCAGAAAGGCCAGAACCTGGGTCTTGGTCACCGGGGTGGGCCAATCCAGGATAGCCTCTATCTTCGCGGGCTCCGGCCGTTGTATCCCGCACCCCACCCGGTGGCCCAGATACTGCACCTCGGCCATCCCCACCTTACACTTCTCCGGCTTTAAGGTCAGGTTGGCGTCCCTAATCCCCCAGGACAGTCCCTACATGCTCCAGATGTTCCTCCCAGGTCTGGCTATAGATGGCTATATATCCAGGTACGCGCAAGCGAATCCCTGGAGGCCATCGAGGAGGCGATCGATTAACCGCTGGAAGGTAGCAGGGGCGTTCTTCATCCCGAACGGCATGACTCGAAACTGGTACAGGCCGAACGGGGTGATGAAGGCCGACTTCGGGGTCGCCTCCTCGGCAAGGGGAATCTGCCAATACCCCTTGCACAGATCCACCGTGGTCAGAAAATGACCCCCGAGATCTGGTCTAGCAACTCGTCGACTCGGGGCATCGGATAAGCGTCCGTATAGTACAGTCGTTTATCCGCCGATAGTCGACGCAGAACCTGGTTGTAATGTACCGTCTTTTTGGGCACCGGACCACGGGCGACGCCCAGGGCTGGCCGACGGCTCAATACCCCCAGCTCAACATCTCCCGGATCTCGCCCGCATAGACTCGCGGACTGCCTTCCGGGATCCGGTAGGCGGGGCTGTCGGAGTGGTTTCTGACGCGGGAGGTGTCCACCTGATGGCCGGCCTGGTCCGTATATCGCCCGGGAGGGCCGAGAAAACCTCCCGGATAGGCGAGAAGTAAGCTGGCCGCGCCTGCGCCTGTTTCTCGGGCCCTAGCTCCCTCCCCCACTGCACCTGCTCCACCCCGGAAGGCTGCGTGCTACCCCCCGGAGTTCCTCCAGGGAAAAGTTCCAATCATCCCTCGGCCCGCGCGCGCATATGGCGTCCACCGTCTCGGCGCTCATGGAAGGCCTTCACATATTGAGTGGATACGTCCGATTGGATTCTGGTGTCCGCGCACAGCTTAACAACCACATAGGTGGTATCCCACTGGGTACCACCTTGTAGGGACCATTGCCAGGGCCGCCTGCAGCTTGTTCTGCCGCTGTGGTTTTAAACACCAGAACCTTCTGTCACGGGATGGCCCAGCACCCTCAGCCAGGGGCGGTGCAGTGACAGTGGGGACATGGACACTTGGGTGTGGTGGCACGCACCCCGTTTACCAGTTTTTATTTAGATATGACATTGTGTGGTGTTAATAAAGTGTTTTCCCGTTGGTTATGGTGTAATGTATTTTCCCCTGTGTTTGCCTTGCTCGCCGCCATTTTCCGATCCTTGTGGCGCAGTTGGAATTTCGATTCGGAAAATGGCCGATTCGAACCATCCGGTTCGAATCGTAAAATGGCCGATTCGGACCATCCGGTCCGAATTGGCGACTCCCTGAAGGCTAAGGGCCAATGGGTCCTGGGAGGGCGGGCAAGGAGTCCCATTGTATTCTAATTATGATAAGAGAGTAATAAAGCTGTACTGTAAACAATAAAGGCAGTTCCTGCAGTGCATTCAGCTTTGTCTGGTGTGGCTTGATTCTCCGCCGTATTTCGGATCTGAGTGTCCTCCGCGGCCTCAGAGTACGGTGCCCATCCGATCCGAATCGAGCGCGCCGACCCTGCATCGAGCATCAGGGCAGAGGCGCTGCTCAGGAATATTCGATCGGAGAAGTACAGCGATCCGAACCGAACGGCCCCGCCGGGAGCCGCGCATCGACGCAGTTGCGGTAAGGCCCAAACTTCCCACTGGTCCCACCGATCCGAAGCACCCTTCCCTACCGATCCGAAGCACCCTCCCCTACCGATCCGAAGCCCTCCAGTTCCGATCCGACCCGCCAACCCTTCCCGACTCGAATCACCGCCGCTCAAGATCCGAAGAGACACCCCCCGGATCGGAAACGTTTCCCACCTAAGAACCGAAACGTTTCCCCATAAGATCCGAATCTTCCTCCGCGGCCGCTAGGGCTGATTCCCCAGGGCGTCCCACACTCGCCAGGTCAAGGAACCAGTTGCTCGGGACGCTGAGTGCTGTATGGCTCAGTGGTCGGACTGGTTCCAGGCAGGGGTCCCCTCCACCGCCCGCTAACCCTACCCTAGGGTCACGCCAGGCCGCACGAGACGCCGAGTGGGCGCCACTCGGTAGTCGGGCCAGCGGTAAGCGACGGGGTCACGCAGATTGAGCACACCCGCAGGCGGAACAACATCTCCATTCCGTCATACTGGTGGCAGCGGTGGGATCGCTCTCTGCAGACCCCCAGGGGGACCCTCATCATGATCAAATATTCTGCCTATAAGCGGGACGTCCTGCGCGGGATGTTGGAGAATCGGGGCGGTGTCCCGGGCTCCAAGAGTCGGGAGACCCTGATAGAGGAGTTGAGGAGGATAGATCAGGCGGAGGCGTTCGCGGAGTTGCCCGCGGACCCAGTACCGGCTGCCGTCCCGCTGAGGCCGAGGATAGCGAATTCTGCCGGAAGATGCGGGAGCGGATCTCCATGATGGGTCCGGCTCCATCGGAAGCAGAACTGAGGAAACTGGGTCGGGAACTCGGTCAGGAAGAAGAGAGGGAGAGAGAGCGGGTGCACGAACTGCGGCTGGCCGAAGTGCGAAGCCGGCGGAGTAGCCGCTCGCCATCGGACCGATATTCCGACCGGAAAGTGCCGTTCCAGGCGTTCAAGGAGTTCCGGGAAGCTGAGGAAGAGATCGAAAGCTATCTCCAGGACTTTGAGCGCCTGTGTCGGGTGCATGAAGTGCACCGCGCCGACTGGATCCGGATCCTGGCGAGCAAGCTGACCGGTCGGGCCGCCGCCGAGGCCTATCGCACGGTGCCGGATGACGAGGCCACTAGCTACTCGCACGTCAAGCAGGCGCTGCTGAGTAGGTATGCCGTGACCCCTGAAGCCAGCCGGATGAAGTTCCGGAATTCTCGCCGGCCCAGTGGCGCCACTCACGTGGAGTGGGCCCATCGGCTGCAGAGGGACCTGCGCACCTGGCTCTCGGGAAGCCAAGCGGAGTCGGTGGCCGAGATCACCCAACTGCTGCTGCTCGAGCAGTTCTTCGAGCACACACCCTCCGCTGTCCGAGAGTGGGTGCGCGATAAGAAGCCCTATACGGTGCAGCAAGCGGCCACCTGGGCCGACGAGTACACGGACACCCGGAAGCTGACGGGGGGGAGCGGCCCCTGGCCAGCCGTCCCATTCTACCCGCCCCACTACTTCCACCACCTCCACCACCAGTGGTCCGGGCGCCTGTAGCACGGGCTCCCAGCCGGCCCACCAACATGGCTAATGTCCGCTGTTACGGGTGCAACCAGGAGGGGCACTACAAACAACATTGCCCCAACCGCCCGGAATTGACCCGGCCGGCCGGCAGGCCATCGCTGGCGGCCCATTGTTGCGACGCCGGAGCTCCGTGGCCGGAGGCCCCGGAGGAATGGTGGGAGCAGTTGCACGAAGCCGACCCCGTGCAAGCCGCCGCGGATGACAACCGCCGACACCACCGCCAGGCGGTGTGGATAAATGGGCGGCCCGCTGAGGGGCTGCGAGACTCCGGGGCTACCATCACCCTCGTCCGGCCACACTTGGTCCCGCCAAGCGACCGCCTGCAGAGCACTGTAGCGGTACGGGTGGCGGGAGGGAAAGTGCTCCGGCTGGAGACGGCCCGGGTGTACCTGGACTGGGGGAACGGGGAGAAAGAGGTGCGGGTGGGGTTGCTGAGACACCTGCCGGCCGAGGTGCTCCTGGGGAATGATCTGGGGCAGTTAGTATCCGCTTACTCCACAGATGCAGCTACCCCGGTTACCACTAGGCAACAGAGCCGACGCCACGACCAGGGCACTCCGAACGGGACCCAGGTGAGACCTCCACCAACACCATCCCGACCTCCCAAACCTCCCAAACCCCCCAAACCGCCTCGACCTCCGAGACCCCCCAACCCTTACCGACCTCCTCGACCCCCGACCGACAGGCCAAAACCCCAGGCCCCTCGACCTCCCAGTCCGTCACCCCCTCCCCGACCTCGACGGGACCGATGCTTTCCCCTTCGCTTGTCCTCCCTTCCCCGTGGTGCACCCCGGAGACTCTGCGCCACCAGACGCAAACCGACCCCACATTACAGGGCTACCGGGACCGAGCTGGTCAGGGTCTGGACGGCCAGGGGAAAGACAAGGTGGAGTGGGAGGACGGGCTGCTGTACCGCTACACCGTGAGGGAGGGGGCCAAGAAGAAGCAGATTCCGCAGAAGCAGCTGGTGGTGCCGCAAGGACCCAGGCAGGAGCTTCTGCGCTTGGCCCACGACATTCCCCTTTCAGGTCACTTAGGCCAGTCGAAGACCCGGCACAGGTTGGCGCGCGCGTTCTACTGGCCCCGCCTTAGCAACGACACCCGCGACTATTGCCGCACCTGCCCAGTTTGCCAGAAAGCTGGGAAGGCTGGGGACCATCCGAAGGCGCCCCTGCACCCCATGCCCATCATCCAGGAGCCCTTTAGCCGGGTGGCGGTTGACATCGTAGGGCCGTTGCCACGGCCCAGTGCCACCGGTAAGAGGTATATTCTTACCGTGGTGGATTATGCCACCCGGTACCCCGAGGCTGTGGCCTTGGCCAACATCCAGGCGGACACCGTAGCGGACGCGCTCCTCAGGGTGTTCACGAGGGTGGGGTTTCCCCGGGAAATCCTGTCCGATCAGGGTACCCAGTTTACCGCTGAGCTCACCCAACAGCTCTGGCGTCTCTGTGGCGTTAAGGCGCTGCACAGCGCCCCGTATCACCCCCAGACCAACGGGCTGTGCGAGCGGTTCAATGGGACCCTGAAGCAGCTCATCCGGGCCTTTGTGCATGAGAACAGGGACTGGGAGAAGTATCTTCCCCACTTGCTGTTCGCCTACCGGGAGGTTCCGCAGGAATCCACCGGGTACTCACCCTTTGAGCTGCTGTATGGACGCCGGGTGCGAGGTCCTCTGGATCTGGTTAGGGCTCAGTGGGAGGGGCCGCCGGCGGAGGACGGTGTTCCCGTGGTGGAATACGTCCTGAAGCTGCGGGAGCGCTTGGCGGACCTCCAGGGGTTCGTGCAGGAGAACATGGAGACGGCCCAGGCTCAGCAGAAGGCGTGGTACGATCGCGCTGCGTGCAGCCGCTCGTTCTGTGTGGGACAGAAGGTTCTGGTGTTGAAACCACAGCGGCAGAACAAGCTGCAGGCGGCCTGGCAAGGTCCCTACAAGGTGGTAACCCAGCTGGGGGATACCACCTATGTGGTTGTGAGCTGCGCGGACACCAGAATCCAGCGGACGTTCCACGTCAATATGCTGAAGGCCTTCCATGAGCGGCCAGAGTCGGTGGACGCCATATGCGCGCCGGCGGCCGAGGAGGTGGAGCCCTTTCCCTTGGAGGAACTCCCGGGGGTAGCTAAGCAGCCTTCCGGGGTGGAGCAGGTGCAGCTGGGGGAGGAGCTAGGGCCCGAGAAACAGGCGCAGGCGCGGCAGCTGCTTCTCGCCTATCCGGGGGTTTTCTCGGCCCTTCCGGGATATACGGACCAGGCCGTCCATCAGGTGGACACCCCCGGCCAGAGACCACTCCGACAGCCCGCCTACCGGATCCCGGAAGCAGTCCGCGAGTCTATGCGGGCTGAGATCCGGGAGATGTTGGAGCTGGGGGTCATTGAGCCGTCGGCCAGCCCATGGGCGTCGCCCGTGGTCCTGGTGCCCAAAAAAGACGGTACCACCAGGTTCTGCGTCGACTATCGGCGGGTAAACGACTGTACTGTTACGGACGCTTATCCGATGCCCCGAGTCGACGAGTTGCTAGACCAGATCTCCGGGGGTCATTTTCTGACCACGGTGGATCTGTGCAAGGGGTATTGGCAGATTCCCCTTGCCGAGGAGGCGACCCCGAAGTCGGCCTTCATCACCCCGTTCGGCCTGTACCAGTTTCGAGTCATGCCGTTCGGGATGAAGAACGCCCCTGCTACCTTCCAGCGGTTAATCGATCGCCTCCTCGATGGCCTCCAGGGATTCGCTTGCGCGTACCTGGATGACATAGCCATCTATAGCCAGACCTGGGAGGAACATCTGGAGCATGTAGGGACTGTCCTGGGCCGGATTAGGGACGCCAACCTGACCCTAAAGCCGGAGAAGTGTAAGGTGGGGATGGCCGAGGTGCAGTATCTGGGCCACCGGGTGGGGTGCGGGATACAGCGGCCGGAGCCCGCCAAGATAGAGGCTATCCTGGATTGGCCCACTCCTGTGTGACCAAGACTCAGGTCCTCGCCTTCCTGGGTACCGCGGGGGTACTACAGGAAATTTGTACCCCACTACAGTGACCTGGCCAAACCCCTGACTGATCTGACCAAGAAATCCCTGCCCCGCCAAGTCCTGTGGTCCCCGGAGTGCGAACAGGCCTTTCGACAATTGAAGGCCGCCCTGACCCAAGCTCCCCTGCTGGCAGCTCCCAACTATAATAAACGTTTTATTGTCCACACAGACGCGTCCATGTTCGGACTGGGAGCTGTCCTGAGTCAAGTGGGGGACGACGGGGGGGATCATCCGGTGGCGTTTATTAGCCGGAAGTTGTTGCCACGTGAAGTGGGGTATGCTGCAGTGGAGAAGGAGTGCCTGGCCCTGGTCTGGGCCCTACGGAAGCTCCAACCCTACGTCTACGGTCGGTCCTTCACCGTGATGACCGACCATAACCCCTTGGTATGGCTCAACCGAGTGGCGGGGGAGAACGGCCGCCTGTTGCGGTGGAGCCTGGCTCTCCAACCCTTCAACTTTTCCATCCAATATCGGCCCGGGTCGCAGAACGGTAACGCAGATGGGTTATCGCGACAGTCGGCCCGGGAACCAGGGGATTGGGGAGCCCCGACTACCTCGGTACGACCCGGTGGGGTCCAACCGAGTGCGTCGGACCTTGGGGAGGGGGAGGAGTGTCACGGGATGGCCCAGCACCCTCAGCCAGGGGCGGTGCAGTGACAGTGGGGACATGGACACTTGGGTGTGGTGGCACGCACCCCGTTTACCAGTTTTTAGTTAGATGACATTGTGTGGTGTTAATAAAGTGTTTTCCGTTGGTTATGGTGTAATGTATTTTCCCCTGTGTTTGCCTTGCTCGCCGCCATTTTCCGATCCTTGTGGCGCAGTTGGAATTTCGATTCGGAAAATGGCCGATTCGAACCATCCGGTTCGAATCGTAAAATGGCCGATTCGGACCATCCGGTCCGAATTGGCGACTCCCTGAAGGCTAAGGGCCAATGGGTCCTGGGAGGGCGGGCAAGGAGTCCCATTGTATTCTAATTATGATAAGAAGTAATAAAAGCCTGTACTGTAAACAATAAAGCAGTTCCTGCAGTGCATTCAGCTTTGTCTGGTGTGGCTTGATTCTCCGCCGTATTTCGGATCTGAGTGTCCTCCGCGGCCTCAGAGTACGGTGCCCATCCGATCCGAATCGAGCGCGCTGACCCTGCATCGAGCATCAGGGCAGAGGCGCTGCTCAGGAAGATTCGATCGGAGAAGTACAGCGATCCGAACCGAACGGCCCCGCCGGGAGCCGCGCATCGACAGTTGCGGTAAGACCCGAACTTCCACTGGCCCACCGATCCGAAGCACCCTTCCTACCGATCCGAAGCACCCTCCCTACCGATCCGAAGCCCTCCAGTTCCGATCCGACCCGCCATCCCTTCCCGACTCGAATCACCACCGCTCAAGATCCGAAGAGACACCCGCCCCCGGATCGGAAACGTTTCCCACCTAAGAACCGAAACGTTTCCCCATAAGATCCGAATCTTCCTCCGCGGCCGCTAGGGCTGATTCCCGCAGGCGTCCCACACCCGCCAGGTCAAGGAACCAGTTGCTCGGGACGCTGAGTGCTGTATGGCTCAGTGGTCGGACTGGTTCCAGGCAGGGGTCCCCCCACCGCCCGCTAACCCTACCTTAGGGTCACGCCAGGCCGCACGAGACGCCGAGTGGGCGCCACTCGGTAGTCGGGCCAGCGGTAAGCGACGGGGTCACGCAGATTGAGCACACCCGCAGGCGGAACAACATCCCATTCCGTCATACTTCTGTCCCACACAGAACGAGCGCTGAACACGCAGGCGAATCGTACCACGCTTCTGCTGAGCCTGGGCCGTCTCCATGTTCTCTGCACGAACCCCTGGAGGTCCGCCAGCGGCTCCCGCAGCTTCAGGACGTACTCCACCACGGGACTCCGTCCTCCTACACGGCGCCCCTCACCACTGAGCCCTAACCAGATCCAGGGCCTCGCACCCGGTCCATATAGCAAGCTCAAAGGGTGAGTACCCGGTGGATTCCCTAGGGCGAGAACCTCCGGTAAGTGGCGAACAGCAAGTGGGGAGATACTTCTCCCAAGTCCCCGTTCTACTGCACAAAGCCCGGATGAGCTGCTTCAGGGTCCCATTGAATCCGCTCGCCACAGCCCGTTGGTCCTGGGGGTGATAACGGGGGCGCTGTGCAAGCGCCTTTAACGCCACAGAGACGCCAGAGCTGTTGGGTGAGCTCAGCGGTAAAACTGGGTACCCTGATCGGATAGGATTTTCTCGGGGAAACCCTCCCTCGTGAACACCCTAGGAGCGCGTCTGCTACGGTGTCCGCCTGGATATTGCCAAGGCCACAGCCTCGGGGTACCGGGTGGCATAATCCACTACGGTAAGAATATACCTCTTACCGGTGGCACTGGGCCGTGGCAACGGCCCTACGATGTCAACCGACACCCGGCTAAAGGGCTCCTGGATAATGGGCATGGGCCGCAAGGTGCCTTCGGATGGTCCCCAGCCTTCCCAGCTTTCTGGCAAACTGGGCAGGTGCGGCGCAATAGTCGCGGGTGTCGTTGCTAAGGCGAGGCCAGTAAAACGCGCGCGCCAACCTGTGCCGGGTTTTACTCTGGCCTAAGTGACCTGCGAGGGGTATGTCGTGGGCCAAGCGCAGAAGCTCCTGCCTGGGTCCCTGCGGCACCACCAGCTGCTTCTGCGGAATCTGCTTCTTCTTGCCCCCTCCCTTACGGTGTAACGGTACAGCAGCCCATCCTCCACTCCACCTTGTCTTTCCCGGCCGTCCAGGCCCTGACCAGCTCGGTCCCGGTAGCCCTGTAATGTGGGGTCGGTTTGCGTCTGGTGGCGCAGCGTCTCCGGGGTACTCCACGGGGAAGGGAGGACAGGCGGAGGGGGAAGAATCGGGTCCCGTCGAGGTCGGGGAGGTGATGGCGGTCGGGGGGGTTGGGAAGGGCCTGGAGTTTTGGGCTGTCGGGGGGGTCGGGGAGGTCGGTAATGGTTGGGGTCGCGGAGGTCGGGGAGGTTTGGGAGGTTTGGGAGGTTTGGGAGGTCGGGATGGTGTGGTGGAGGTCTCACCTGGGTCCCATTCGGAGCGCCCCTGTCTTGTCGTCGGCTCTGTTGCCTAGTGGTAACCGGGGTAGCTGCATCTGTGGAGTAAGCGGAAATGAGCTGCCCCAAATCATTCCCCAGGAGCACCTCGGCCGGCAGTTGTCTCAGCAACCCCACCCGCACCTCCTTCTCCCCGTTCCCCCAGTCCAGGTGCACCCGGGCGTCTCGAGCCGGAGCACTTTTCCTCCCGCCACCCGTACTGCTACAGTGCTCTGCAGGCGGTCGCTTGGCGGTACCAAGTGAGGCCGGACCAGGGTGATGGTAGCCCCGGAGTCTCGCAGCCCCTCAGCGGCCGCCCGTTTATCCACACCGCCTGGCGGTGGTGGTCGCGGTTGTCATCCGCGGCGGCTTGCACGGGGTCGGCTTCGTGCAACTGCTCCCACCATTCCTCCGGGGCCTCCGGCCACGGAGCTCCGGCGTCGCAACAATGGGCCGCCGGCGATGGCCTGCCGGCCGGCCGGTCAATTCCGGGCGGTTGGGGCAATGTTGTTTGTAGTGCCCCTCCTGGTTGCACCCGTAACAGCGGACGTTAGCCATGTTGGTGGGCCGGCTGGGAGCCCGTGCTACAGCGCCCGGACCGCTGGTGGTGGAGGTGGTGGAGGTAGTGGGGCGGGTAAACGGGACGGCTGGCCAGGGTCCGCTCCCCCCCGGCAACTTCCGGGTGTCCGTGTACTCGTCGGCCCAGGTGGCCGCTTGTTGCACCGTATGGGCTTCTTGTCGCGCACCCACTCTCGGATAGCGGAGGGTGTGTGCTCGAAAAACTGCTCGAGCAGCAGCAGTTGGGTGATCTCGGCCACCGTCTCCGCTTGGCTTCCCGAGAGCCAGGTGCGCAGGTCCCTCTGCAGCCGATGGGCCACTCCACGTGGGTGGCGCACTGGGCCGGCGAGAATTCCGGAACTTCGTCCGGCTAGCTTCCGGGGTCACGGCATATCTACTCAGCAGCGCCTGCTTGACGTGCGAGTAGCTGGTGGCCTCGTCGTCCGGCACCGTACGATAGGCCTCGGCGGCCCGACCGGTCAGCTTACTCGCCAAGATCCGGATCCGTCCAGTCGGCCCGGTGCACTTCATGCACCCGACACAGGCGCTCAAAGTCTTGGAGATAGCTTTCGATTTCTTCTCGGCTTCCCCGAACTCCTTGAACGCCTGGAACGGCACTTTCCGCCCGGAGTATCGGTCCGATGGCGAGCGGCTACTCCGCCGGCTTCGCACTTCGGCCAGCCGCAGTTCGTGCACCCGCTCTCTCTCCCTCTCCTCTTCCTGACCGAGTTCCCGACCCAGCTTCCTCAGCTCCGCTTCCGATGGGGCCGGACCCATCATGGAGATCCGCTCCCGCATCTTCCGGCAGAATTCACTATCCTCGGCCTCAGCGGGGACGGCAGCCGGTACTGGGTCCGCGGGCAACGCCGCGAACGCCGCCTCCTCCTGATCTATTCTCCTCAACTCCTCTATCAGGGTCTCCCGACTCTTGGAGCCCGGGACCCCGCCCCGATTCTCCAGCATCCCACGCAGGACGTCCCGCTTGTAGGCAGTATACTTGATCATGATGAGGGTCCCCCTGGGGTCTGCAGAGAGCTATCCCACCGCTGCCACCAGTATGACGGAATGGAGATGTTGTTCCGCCTGCGGGTGTGCTCTATCTGCGTGACCCCGTCGCTTACCGCTGGCCCGACTACCGAGTGGCGCGCACTCGGCGTCTCGTGCGGCTGGCGTGACCCTAGGTAGGGTTAGCGGGCGGTGGAGGGGACCCCTGCCTGGAACCAGTCCGACCACTGAGCCGCGCAGCACTCAGCGTCCCGAGCAACTGGTTCCCTGACCTGGCGGGTGTGGGACGCCTGTGGGAATCGGCCCTAGCAGCCGCGGAGAAAGATTCGGATCTTATGGGGAAACGTTTCGGATCTTATGCGGGAAACGTTTCCGATCCGGGGGCGGGTGTCTCTTCGGATCTTGGGCGGTGGAGGTTTCGAGTCGGGAAGGGATGGCGTGTCGGATCGGAACTGGAAGGCTTCGGATCGGTGTGGGAGGGAGTTTCGGATATGGCGGGACCAGTGGAGAGTTCGGGTCTTACCGCAATGCCGAAGCGCGGTTCCCGGCTGGGCCGTTCGGTTCGGATCTCCGTCTTCCTGGGACCGAATCTTCCTGAGCAGCGCCTCTGCCCTGATACTCGATGCAGGGTCAGAGCGCTCGATTCGGATCGTATCCGAGTGGGCACCGTACTCTGAGGCCGCGGGGGACACTCAGATACGAAAATACGGTGGAGAATAAAGTCACACCAGTCAAAGCTGAATGCACTGCAGAATCTGCCTTTATTGTTTACAGTACAAGCATTTATTACCTCTGCACACAATTAGAATACAATGGGACTCCTTGCCCGCCCTCCCAGGACCCATTGGCCCTTGGCCTTCAGGGAGTCGCCAATTCGGACCGGATGGTCCGAATCGGCCATTTTACGATTCGAACCGGATGGTTCGAATCGGCCATTTTCCGAAACGAGAATTCCAACTGCGCCACAAGGATCGGAAAATGGCGGCGAGCAAGGCAAACAAAGGGAAAAGTCATTACACCATAAACCAACGGGGAACACTTTATTAACACCACACAATGTCACATCTAAAGAAATACTGATAAACGGGGTGTGTGCCACCACACCCAAGTGTCCATGTCCCCATTGTCACTGCACCGCCCCTGGCTGGGGTTGCTGGGCCATCCCGTGACACCACCTATGTGGTTGTCAGCTGCGCAGACACCAGAATCCAGCGGACGTTCCACGTCAATATGCTGAAGGCCTTCCATGAGTGGCCGGAGACGGTGGACGCCATATGCGCACCGGCTGCCGAGGAGACGGAACCGTTTCCGTTGGAAGAACTTCCGGGGGTAGCCAGGCAGCCTTCCGGGGTGGATCAGGTGCAGCTGGGGGAGGAGTTAGGACCCGAGAAACAGGCGCAGGCGCGGCAGCTGCTTCTCGCCTACCCGGGGGTTTTCTCGGCTCTCCCGGGATACACGGACCAGGCCATCCATCAGGTGGACACGCCCGGTCAGAGACCCCTTCGGCAACCTGCATACCGGCTCCCGGAAGCGGTCCGCGAGTCCATGCGGGCCGAGATCCGGGAGATGCTGGAGCTGGGGGTCATTGAACCGTCGGCCAGTCCATGGGCGTCGCCCGTGGTCCTGGTGCCCAAGAAAGACGGTACCACCAGGTTCTGCGTCGACTATCGGCGGATAAACGATTGTACTATTACGGACGCTTATCCGATGCCCCGAGTCGACGAGTTGCTAGACCAGATCTCCGGGTCATTTTTTGACCACGGTGGATCTGTGCAAGGGGTATTGGCAGATTCCCCTTGCCGAGGAGGCGACCCCGAAGTCGGCCTTCATCACCCCGTTCGGCTTGTACCAGTTTCGAGTCATGCCGTTCGGGATGAAGAACGCCCCTGCTACCTTCCAGCGGTTAATCGATCGCCTCCTCGATGGCCTCCAGGGGTTCGCTTGCGCCTACCTGGATGACATAGCCATCTATAGCCAGACCTGGGAGGAACATCTGGACCATGTAGGGACTGTCCTGGGCCGGATTAGGGACGCCAACCTGACCCTGAAGCCGGAGAAATGCAAAGTGGGGATGGCCGAAGTGCAGTATCTGGGCCACCGGGTGGGGTGCGGGATACAACGGCCAGAGCCCGCTAAGATAGAGGCTATTCTGGATTGGCCCACCCCTGTGACCAAGACCCAGGTCCTCGCCTTCCTGGGTACCGCGGGGTACTACAGAAAATTTGTACCCCATTACAGTGACCTGGCCAAACCCCTGACTGATCTGACCAAGAAATCCCTGCCCCGCCAAGTCCTGTGGTCCCCGGAGTGCGAGCAGGCCTTTCGGCAACTGAAGGCCGCCCTGACCCAAGCTCCCCTGCTGGCAGCTCCCAACTATAACAAACGTTTTGTTGTTCACACAGACGCGTCCATGTTCGGACTGGGAGCTGTCCTAAGTCAAGTGGGGGACGACGGGGGGACCATCCGGTGGCGTTCATCAGCCGGAAGCTGTTGCCACGAGAGGTGGGGTATGCTGCGGTGGAGAAGGAGTGCCTGGCCTTGGTCTGGGCCCTACGAAAGCTCCAACCCTATGTCTACGGTCGGTCCTTCACCGTGATGACCGACCATAACCCCTTGGTATGGCTCAACCGGGTGGCGGGGGAGAACGGCCGCCTGTTGCGGTGGAGCCTGGCTCTCCAACCCTTCAATTTTACAATTCAATATCGGCCCGGGTCGCAAAACGGTAACGCAGATGGGTTATCGCGGCAGTCGGCCCGGGAACCAGGGGATTGGGGAGCCCCGACTACCTCGGTACGACCCGTTGGGGTCCAACCGAGTGCGTCGGACCTTGGGGAGGGGGAGGAGTGTCACGGAATGGCTCAGCACCCTCAGCCAGGGGCGGTGCAGTGACAGTAATATGGTCATGGACAATTAGGTGCAGTGGCACGCACGGAGTTTTAAAGTACGTTTATTTAGATGTGGTTATGTGTGGTGTAATAAAGTGTCCCCGTTTGCGTTGTGAAATGTATTTCCCTGTGTCTGCCTTGCCCGCCGCCATTTTCCGATTGCCTCGTGGCCGTTATCAGATTCTTCGAATCGTAAAATGGCCGATTCGGACCATCCGGTCCGAATCGGCGACTCCCCGAACTGTAATGGCCAATGGGTCCTGTGAGGGCGGGCAGGGATTCCCATTGTATTGTAATTTGTGTGAAGTTGATAAATGCCTGAGCTGTGCATAATAAACCCAGATTTACCAGTGCATCCAGCCTCGTCTGATGTGTTTATTTCTCCGCCGTACTTCATCGTCTGAGTATTCCCCGCAGTCTCAGGGTACGGTGTCCACTCAGATCCGAACCGAACCGAGCGCTCAGTGCCTGCATCTCGCATCAGGACAGAGGCGCAGCGGATGGTGTTCGGTTCCCAGAGCGATCAGCCCGAGATCCGATCCGAAGGGCGCGGCCGTGTACCGCGCTTCGGTATGGGAAGAGAGCGCGGTAAGATCCGAATCCTTTGCCGATCCCGCCAGATACGAAGCCGCATCCATTAACGATCCGAAAAGTCCTCCGCAATCCGATCCGAATATTCCTGGAAAAGATCCGATCTCCGTAATCGGCCGGCCGCCCGCAGACGCACTCCACACCCACAAGGTCAGTGAACCAGCTGCTCGGGACGCTGAGTACCGTATGGCTCAGTGGTCGGGCTGGTTCTAGGCAGGGGTCCCCTCCACCGCCCGCTAACCCTTCCCCAGGGTCACGCCAGGCCGCACGAGACGCCGAGTGCGCGTCACTCGGTAGTCGGGCCAGCGGTAAGCGACGGGGCCACGCAGATAGAGCACACCCGCAGGCGGAACAACATCCCATTCCGTCATAGGGTCCTCATCAGATCAGACAGGAAGAGGATAATGAGGAGGAATATTTAAGTAGTGGGTGCATTGAAGGTGGGGGTTCCTCAAGGGAGGGTTTTGTGTGCCTAGTACGTGGCTGGGAGGAGGAAGTGCACGATATGGTCATCCTCATTGACCAGGAAGACTCGGAAGCTAATGCCACCTCCAACCTACGCTGCATGGGCTCCCTTAATATGCAAAGCCTGCTAAAGGACACTAGGATTCGTGCTATCATAGAGAGGGATCATTACTGGTTGGCAACCCTTCTTGATCCATGATACAAGGGTAAAGTTGTAGAGCTCATTCTGCCTGCACAGAGGGAGCACAGGATGAAAACACTTGAGGACGCTCTAAAGCGACACTTGTGTAACACCTTTCCAGTCACTGGTAGGTTACCAAGTGATGACACAGGTGCTTCTGAGGCTGGTGAAGGCCGGGTCGCTAGACTGATGCCTTTTTTAAAAAAAATGTAGTCCACGACGCCCAGAGACGTCAAATGTAGGTACCCATTCCCAGCGTCTTCACCATATGGTGCAGGACTACCTAGGGGCAAGGGCAGACCTGGATACCTTTCCAGCAGATGATCCACTGGCTTACTGGGTGTTGAGATTGGATCACTGGCCAGAACTTAGCCAATATGCTATGCAGCTACTAGGTTGCCCATCATCTAGCGTGTTTTCCGAAAGGACGTTCAGTGCCGCTGGAGGTTTTGTCACAGAGAAAAGAGTGCGTCTGTCCACCGACTCTGTAGACCGGCTGAAATTTATAAAAATGAATCAGTCCTGGATCAGCAGCTATCAGTCCCCTGATGCTGAAGTAATGGAATAGATCGGGGATGTCCTCTTCTGCATTCACAAAACCTCCAGCACTGAACTCTTCCACAATACCACAAAAGGGTTACGGTGTGAAGGCACTTGCTGCCATGAAAGGCACAATATTTGGCTGCACTGACACCTTTACCAGATTCATATCTTTTTAATCTAGGACCGCATAGTCCACCCCTGCACTCTTCCACAATACTACAGAGGGGTTACTGTATGATGGCACTTGCTGGCCTGGCACCAAAGGCACAATATTTGGGTGCACTGCCACTGATGCCTGTACCAGATTTATATCCTCAGAGGGGTTACTGTGTGATGGCACTGTTGCCGACGCTAAAAGTCCAATTTTAAAGCACCTAAGTTTCACAATAATTTAGCTAAAAAATCACTAAACTTTTTCTGCGCGTCCTAAAATGTCTTTTCATACAGGCTGCCGCCCCCAGCAGTTGTTTATGAATAGATTAAAGGAAAAGCCTTTACCGTCATTTGAAATGTCATTTTTTGTTTTTTACATATTTCTATACATCCTAGAAATCCGCCACTTCACGGGCAGGTTATGGGGACCTCCTAGGCACGATTCATGGAAAACTCCCTTTAAAAACTTTCTTTAAAACTTTTTGTCCTTGTTTCCTGTCCCCCAGGGCACTACCCGGACCCCCATACACCTTTTATGGCAAATATCTAGCATATATGCCCTCTTGGAGGGCACTCTAAAAATCGAATTTTGAGTCCCATTGACATGTATGGAGTTCGAATTCGAACATTTGAAAAGTTTGAGTTCGAATGCGAACCGAACTCGGGTTTTCGGCAAATCCCTATTTATAATCACACCTTGTATGTCACACAGTCACTGTATCCTATTTATAATCTGTGTATGTGGATGTCAAAATTGCCTGTGTATATATATTGCTTTTTTTATGCGTATTGATGACGTGTATGTATGGGCATGTGTTTTCCATTGTCTCATTCAATGTCTATAAAGTATGTGTTTGTCTGTTAGTGTGTGTATGTGTTTGGCTTCATGGGTGTTGGAAAAAGTTCTTAAATGTGTTTGCTTTGGTTGCCTACTTGACTTGCATCTGCCCTTACAAAACCTCCAATCCCTTGCCTAATCTCCCTTGCCTAAGCTCCATGAGCCTTATAACAGCTTCCCAAATTGTGAGGCCCTTTCCCTTAGTGTGAGGGGGGCCAGATTAATTTGGGTTTTGCCAGGGGCACCTACGGTTGTATATGAAGCAGCAGACGTAGAAACAGGGACACTGGTAGTAGTGAAATTTGGTTATGTTTTGGAAAGTGGTGGGTTTATTCAGATCCATCATTGATATACCTGGAGTGGTAGGCAAGGTTGGTGTTGGAGTTGTTGGCGTTGTAGTCATGGTTAAAGTTGGAGGCGTGGTTGGAGGTGTGGTTGTAGTTGGAGGCATCATTGGAGTTGTACTCGTGGTTGTAGTTGGAGGTGTGGTTGGAGGTGTGGTTGGAGGCGTGGTTGTAGTCGGAGGTGTGGTTGTAGGCGGAGGCGTGGTTGTAGTCGGAGGTGTGGTTGTAGTCGGCGGCGTGGTCGTAGTTGGAGACGTGGTTGGAGTTGGAGACGTGGTTGGAGTTGGAAGCGTGGTTAGTGTCGTAGGTGTGGTTGTCATTGGAGGCGTGGTTGTAGTTTGAGGTGTGGTTGGAGTTGTAGTCGGAGGCGTGGTTGTAGTCGGAGGCGTGGTTGTAGTCGGAGACGTGGTCGTAGTTGGAGACGTGGTTGGAGTTGGAGGCGTGGTTAGTGTCGTAGGTGTGGTTGTAGGCGTGGTTGTAGTTAGAAGTGTGTTTGTAGTTGGAGGTGTGGGCTTCGTTGGAGGTGTGGTTGTCATTGGAGGCGTGGTTGTAGTTTGAGGCATGGTTGGAGTTGTAGTCGGAGGCGTGGTTGTAGTCGGAGGCGTGGTTGTAGTCGGAGGCGTGGTTGTAGTCGGAGGCGTGGTTGGAGTTGGAAGCGTGGTTAGTGTCATAGGTGTGGTTGTAGTCGGAGGCATGGTTGTAGTCGGAGGCATGGTTGTAGTTGGAGACGTGGTTGGAGTTGCAAGCGTGGTTAGTGTCGGAGGCGTGGTTGTAGTCGGAGGCGTGGTTGGAGTTGGAAGCGTGGTTAGTGTCGGAGGCGTGGTTGTAGTCGGAGGCGTGGTTGGAGTTGGAAGCGTGGTTAGTGTCGGAGGCGTGGTTGTAGTCGGAGGCATGGTTGTAGTCGGAGGTGTGGTCGTAGTTGGAGACGTGGTTGGAGTTGGAAGCGTGGTTAGTGTCGGAGGTGTGGTTGTAGTCGGAGGCGTGGTTGTAGTCGGAGGCGTGGTTGGAGTTGGAAGCGTGGTTAGTGTCGTAGGTGTGGTTGTAGTCGTAGGCGTGGTTGTAGTTGGAGGTGTGGGCTTTGTTGGAGTTGTGGTTGTAGTTTGAGGCATGGTTGGAGTTGTAGTCGAAGGCGCGGTTGTAGTCGGAGGCGCGGTTGTAGTCAGAGGCGTGGTTGTAGTCAGAGGCGTGGTTGTAGTCGGAGGCGTGGTTGGAGTTGGAGGCGTGGTTGTATTCGGAGGCGTGGTTGTATTCGGAGGCGTGGTTGTATTCGGAGGTGTGGTTGTATTCGGAGGTGTGGTTGTAGTTGGAGGTGTGGTTGTGGTTGTAGTTGGAGGCGTGGTCGTAGTTGGAGGCGTGGTTGGAGTTAAAGTCGGAGGCGTGGTTGTAGTTGGAGGTGTGGTTGGAGGCGTGGGCATCGTTGGAGGTGTGGTTGTCATTGGTGTGGTTGTAGTTGGAGGCGTGGTTGTAGTTGGAGGCGTGGTTGAAAGTTTTGCGGCTTCTGGATTTGAAACAAAACAATAGTTAAATCAACATTTTTCAATACAATGTCGTATAAATGCCATATATAAACATATATTCCTTCCATTCTTTCTCTACTGAACATGTAACACAAGGAAATAACTAAGGTTTTTATAATGTTGTGACGACTAACTCTGAGTCCGGCAGACAGACATTGTTGCCCCTGTAGATGTGATGTTGGGCTCTGAGGCCCAAAACGCTAGCTTTGCAGTTCAGTTCTCTATTCAGTGTGCCAGGGAGCTCCAAAGGATTCTGCTGTCTTGATTAAGCTCTGGCTCCTGGGCCCCCCTATAACCCAACCCCTTGGCTTTATAACACACCCTCTGGTAACACCACGGCTTTATACCCAGCTTTCCCTTGGCCTCAGGACTTGCTCGTCTCATTGTACTGATTTATTTGCTATTGCTGTATCTTGATTCTCTGGACTTGACCCCTGCTTGTATACAGTGTTTGATTATTTTCTGTCAGCCCTGTATGTCGCCTGTCCATGTCTCTAAGTAACCTGAACCCTGTACCCAAATCATCTCCCACCACTCAGAGGATATTATCCTGCTCAGTGGCGTAACTAGAAACCTGAGGGCCCCGGTGCAAGAATCCATGAAGGACCCCCCTACCCCCCATAAAAAAGATCTATATTTTTACTTTTTTTCAAGCAATATAAAAAAGATAGTATTGCCCCCAGCTCACATGGATATATATATATTGTCCCCAGCTCACATGGATATATATATATATTGTCCCCAGCTCACACGGATTTATTACCCCCAGCTCACACGGATTTAGTGCCCCCAGCTCACACGGATTTATTGCCCCAGCTCACACATGGGTATATATTGCCCCAGCTCACACATGGGTATATATTTCCCAGCTCACACATGGGTATATATTGCCGCAGCTCACACATGGGTATATTTGCCCCAGCTCACACATGAGTATATTTTCCACCCTGCTCATGGATAAATATTGCCCCCAGCTCATGGATATATATTGCCCCCAGCTCATGGGTATATATTGCCCACCTCATGGGTATATATTGCCCCCAGCTCATGGGTATATATTGCCCCCAGCTCTCATGGGTATTTATTTGCCCCAGCTCATGGATATATATTTTCCCCAGCTCATGGATATATATTTTTCCCAGCTCATGGTATATAGTGGCCCTAGCTCATGGGTATATATTTGCCCCCTGCTCATGGGTATATAGTGCCCCAGCGCTAATGGGTATATATTTGCCCTCAGCTCATGGGTATATATTGCCCCAGATCATGGATATATATTTGCCCCCTATGACGGAATGGGATGTTGTCCGCCTGCGGTTGTGCTCTATCTGCGTACCCCCCGGCGCTTACCGCTGGCCCGACTACCGAGTGATGTGGCACTCGGCGTCTCGTGCGGCCTGGAGTAGTGACCCCTGGGGAAGGGTTATGCGGGCGGTGGAGGGGACCCCTGCGTAGAAACCAGCCCGACCACTGAGCCACACGGGGCTCAGCGTCTCGAGCAGCTGGTTCACTGACCTTGTGGATGTGGGAGACGTCTGCGGAAGCGGCTGTCCGAATATGGAGATCGGATCTGCCCGCGGAGGAATAATCGCGATCTTAGCGGGAAACGTTTCGGATCTGTTTGCGGATGAACCTTCGGATCGAGTTGCGGAGAACGTTACGGATTCTCACGGAAGCGGCTGACTGTTCGGATCTTATCTCGATCCCTGGATATACCGAAGCGCGGTACGCGGCCGCCGCCTTTCGGATCGGATCCCGGTTGAATATACTCAGACGATGCCCTCACGCTGCGCCTCTGTCCTGATGCTCGATGCAGCACAGAGCGCTCGATTCGGTTCGGATCGTTGCTGGACACCGCACCCTGAGACCGCGGGGGATACTCAGACAATGTATGCGGCGGAGAAATAAAGTCATCAGACGAGGCTGGATGCACTGCTAAATCTGAATTTATTATTCACAGCTCAGACATTTATTCAACTTTTACACAAATTATGAATACAATGGGAATCCCTGCCCGCCCCACAGGACCCATTGGTCCTTACGGATCGGGGGAGTCGCCGATTCGAACCGGATGGTCCGAATCGGCCATTTACGATTCGAACCGCGATGGTCCGAATCAGCCATTTTCCGATTCGAATATTCTAACTGGGACACGACGGGTGATCGGAAAATGGCGGCGGGCAAGGCAGACAAAGGGAAATACATTTCACAATCAACGGGGAACACTTTATTACACACACACACAATCCACATCTAAATAAAACATTACTTAAAACTCCGCGGGTCCCACCGCACCTAAGTGTTTCATGGCCGTAAACTGTCACGGGAAACGCCCTAGGCTGAGGTGTTGGGCCATTCCGTGACACCCCCCACTCCATGCGATATATTTTGCCTCCCCAGCTCATGGGCATTTATTTAGTGCCCAGCTCATGGGTATATAGTGCCCCCAGCTCTCATGGGTATATATTTTCCCCCCGCTAATGGGTATATATTTGCCCCCAGCTAATGGGTATATATTTGCCCCCTGCTCATGGGTATATATTTGCCCCCTGCTCATGGGTATATATTTGCCCCCTGCTCATGGGTATTTAGTGCCCCCAGCTCATGGGTATTTAGTGCCCCCAGCTCATGGGTATTGTCACGGGATGGCCCAGCACCCTCAGCCAGGGGCGGTGCGGTGACAGTGGTGACATGGACACTTGGGTGTGGTGGCACGCACCCCGTTTTACCAGTATTTTTATTTAGAGGTGATTATTGTGTGGTGTAATAAAGTGTTCCCCGTTGGTTATGGTGTAATGTATTTTTCCCTTTGTTTGCCTTGCTCGCCGCCATTTTCCGATTCTTGTGGCGCAGTTGGAATTTCGATTCGGAAAATGGCCGATCCGAACCATCCGGTTCGGATCGCAAAATGGCCGATTCGGACCATCCGGTCCGAATTGGCGACTCCCTGAAGGATGGTGGCCAATGGGTCCCGGGAGGGCGGGCAAGGAGTCCCATTGTATTCTAATTATAATGAGAAGTAATAAAAGTCTGTAATGTAAACAATAAAGGCAGTTCCTGCAGTACATTCATTCTGTGTCTGTGTGCTGGTGTGGCTTGATTCTCCGCCGTATTTCGGATCTGAGTGTCCCCCGCGCCTCAGAATACGGTGCCCATCCGATCCGAATCGAGCGCGCTGACCCTGCATCGAGCATCAGGGCAGCGGCGCTACATCCGAAGATTCGATCGGGGAAATTCAGAGATCCGAACCGAAGGGCGCGGCCGCGTACCGCGCTTCGGTATTGCGAGGGATTGCGGTGCGATCCGAATCCCTCGCCCATCCCGGCAGATCCGAAGATTCCTTCAGCCCTGGTCCGATCCGAAAAGATCTCCATTAGTTCCGAAGAGTTACCCGCACCGCGATCGGAAACGTTTCCCGCAAGATCCGAAACGTTTCCCACATCGAACCGAAGATTCCTCCGCGGCTGGCAGATCCGATCTCCACGGACGTCCCACACCCGCAAGGTCAGTGAACCAGCTGCTCGGGACGCTGAGTGCTGTATGGCTCAGTGGTCGGGCTGGTTCTAGGCAGGGGTCCCCTCCACCGCCCGCTAACCCTTCCCCAGGGTCACGCCAGGCCGCACGAGACGCCGAGTGCGCGTCACTCGGTAGTCGGGCCAGCGGTAAGCGAAGGGGTCACGCAGATTGAGCACACCCGCAGGCGGAACAACATCCCATTCCGTCATACTGGTGGCAGCGGTGGGATCGCTCTCTGCAGACCCCTAGGAGACCTACGCCATGGCGGTGTACAACCCCTACAACCGGGACACCCTGCGTGGGATGTTGGAGAACCGGGAGGAACGCGGGTAACAAGAAACGGAAGACGCTGATCAAGGAGCTGACCAGGATGGATCAGGACGAGGCGACGACGCCCGTCCCCAGCCCTGTCCACGCAGAGGTGGAGGAAGGCGCTGACCTCAGAGAGGTGCGGCGTCGGATCGCCCTGCTTGGAGATGCCCCGACGACAGAGGACCGATGTGAGGTGATTCGGAAGTTCTACCGGGGAGTTGAGCTGGAGAAGGAACGCCAGCACCAGCTGCGGTTGGCAGAGCTCCGCGGAGCAGAAACTGATTACAATGACCCCGAACCCTACCCCGTGGAACCCTGGGTCGAGACTCACAGCTCGTCTGGAGCTTCACCCTGGGAATCCACAACCCCAGTGACGACGCTTGCGGGACTCTCAGCTTGCCTGGAGCCTGTACTGAGGACATCACTCATCCCAGCGACCCTCGGATGGAGACTCACAGCCCGCCTGGAGCTGCATCTGAGGACGCCACCTTCCCCACTGAGGAGCGGTGCTCCTGCGCTGGCACATACGCCGACGTGAAGGTCGTGCTGGCCAGAGAGCTGCAGGAGGGCCTGGAGCAGGACCAGGGGTCCACAGAGGAGCTGTGGTACGAGGCCCTGGACCATGAGCGGGACTGCCATGACGTGGACATTCCCTCCGACGCCGACGTCTACCGGGAGCAGTACGCTGTGCGAGCAGCGTTCCTGCAGGGCCGGGCCCCAGAAGGGTGGGAGGACGAGCTCTGGAGTTTGGTGCAGGAGGAGGTCGCACTGGACGCCGCGTACCGCGCGCTCCGGTGGCTAACTGCCGCTCCGGCAGTACGGCCGTTGGGAGGCAGTTCCGTTGCAGGGCCTCGCTACGGAGGCACAGGACTGCTCTACGAGGGCATGGCCGCCGACCCCGATTTTGGAGAGAAGAGACCGAGGAACGGATGGAGGACATCCTGGAGCGGCGGGAATTGGAAATCCCGTCAGACAGCAGGGACTCAGTGTTTGAGGAGCTGGAGTCCCTGGCTGAGCGAGAGTGGGAGCTCGAGGTGGCTTATCGGAGACTGTTGGACGGCGTTCCGCAGTCGAGCCTGAGCTCCCCGTGGTGGGACGGGTCGGCGGAGGAAGTCGACAGTCCCCAGGTTTGGGACCTATGGGAAGCCGAGGCGGACTCATGGGTGCCCGTGGGGGGGTCGTCTGAGGAAGTTACCCCCCTCACCCCGCAAGAGGACAGGGTGGCCGAGGCCACGGGTCCAGCGGGGGAGGAGACGGATGGTTCCCCCGGGATGGGTTGTGCGCAACCGTCAATTGCCCCGGGGGGTGAAGTGACCATCCTTCCCCAAGGAGATCTCCAACCAGCGGAAGAGCTGGCTACGGGGCAGAGTGCTGCTGGCCTCTGCCCATTGCCCAAAGTCTGCCAGGAGGGCAGACCGATGGTTCCCCCGGGATGGGTTGTGCGCAACCCTTGGTTGTCCCGGGGGGTGAAGCAACCATCCTTCCCCAAGGAGATCTCCAACCAGCGGAAGAGCTGGCTACGGGGCAGAGTGCTGCTGGCCTCTGCCCATTGCCCAAAGTCTGCCAGGAGGGGCAGACAGATGGTTCCCCCGGATGGGTTGTGCGCAACCCTTGGTTGTCCCGGGGGGTGAAGCAACCATCCTTCGCCAGGGAGATCTCTCACCAGCGGAAGAGCTGGCTACGGGGCAGAGCGCCGCTGGCCTCTGCCCACTACTCAAAGTCTGCCCGGAGGAGCAGACGGATGGTTCCCCCGGGACGGGTTGCGCGCAACCATTGATCGCCTCGGGGGTGAAGAAACCATCCTCCCGCAGGGAGATCCTCGCCCAGCTGACGAGCTGGCTACGGGGCAGAGCGCCGCTGGCCTCTGCCCATCCCTCTCAGTTTGCCTCGAGGGGCAGCGCGAGGATGACCCTGTACGACTGCCGCGGCAGCGGTTCAGTCCCCTCGTCGGCGGCCAGGGAGAGCAGCCGGGTTTGACCTCGTTTGTCCTCCCGGTTGCCGTTTCCGTACCCGGTCAACCAGCAGAAGAGCTGACGCCAGGGCAGAGAGCCGCTGGCCTCTGCCCGTTCCGCCCAATTCGCCCCGAGGGGCAGAGCGTGGATGACCCTGGGCGACTGCTGTTGCATTCTGTGATTCTTCCTTCCAGCTGGCTGGAGGAGCAGCCAGGTCTGGCTCTTGTGGTTCCTTCAGTTGCCGTGTCCGTACCTGGCCCTCCAGTGGAAGAGCTGGCAACGGGGCAGAGCGCCGCTGGCCTCTGCCCATTTTTGCAACCTTTGGGCTCGGGAGCCTTACCCGCCACGGTCCTGTCCCACGGCTGACCTGGGCACCTGGGGCGTGTGCAGTTAGCACCCGGTTCCCCAGGTGAGTGACAATCCTGGGGGGGGCACCGGAGGCCCTCCGGCCCAGAGGCATGTCTTCTCGCCCAGCCGGGGACACCCTCAGGACATGGGGTCCCGACCAGGCTGGCACGGCCGCAAGGCCAAATGGAGAGGCCTGGTGACCCGGCCTCCCCAGACTGACTATGGGCCTGGAGCACCGACTTCCCCGGTATGACCCGGTGGGGTCAGACCAGGTGCGTCGAACTGGGGAGGGGGAGGAGTGTCACGGGATGGCCCAGCACCCTCAGCCAGGGGCGGCGCGCAGGTGACAGTGGTGACATGGACACTTGGGTGTGGTGGCACGCACCCCGTTTTACCAGTATTTTATTTAGAGGTGATTATTGTGTGGTGTAATAAAGTGTTCCCCGTTGGTTATGGTGTAATGTATTTTTCCCTTTGTTTGCCTTGCTCGCCGCCATTTTCCGATTCTTGTGGCGCAGTTGGAATTTCGATTCGGAAAATGGCCGATCCGAACCATCCGGTTCGGATCGCAAAATGGCCGATTCGGACCATCCGGTCCGAATTGGCGACTCCCTGAAGGATGGTGGCCAATGGGTCCCGGGAGGGCGGGCAAGGAGTCCCATTGTATTCTAATTATAATGAGAAGTAATAAAAGTCTGTAATGTAAACAATAAAGGCAGTTCCTGCAGTACATTCAGCTGTGTCTGGTGTGGCTTGATTCTCCGCCGTATTTCGGATCTGAGTGTCCCCCGCGGCCTCAGAATACGGTGCCCATCCGATCCGAATCGAGCGCGCTGACCCTGCATCGAGCATCAGGGCAGCGGCGCTACATCCGAAGATTCGATCGGGGAAATTCAGAGATCCGAACCGAAGCGCGGGCCGCGTACCGCGCTTCGGTATTGCGAGGGATTGCGGTGCGATCCGAATCCCTCGCCCATCCCGGCAGATCCGAAGATTCCTTCAGCCCTGGTCCGATCCGAAAAGTCGTCCATTAGTTCCGAAAGTTACCCGCACCGCGATCGGAAACGTTTCCCGCAAGATCCGAAACGTTTCCCACATCGAACCGAAGATTCCTCCGCGGCTGGCAGATCCGATCTCCACGGACGTCCCACACCCGCAAGGTCAGTGAACCAGCTGCTCGGGACGCTGAGTGCTGTATGGCTCAGTGGTCGGGCTGGTTCTAGGCAGGGGTCCCCTCCACCGCCCGCTAACCCTTCCCCAGGGTCACGCCAGGCCGCACGAGACGCCGAGTGCGCGTCACTCGGTAGTCGGGCCAGCGGTAAGCGAAGGGGTCACGCAGATTGAGCACACCCGCAGGCGGAACAACATCCCATTCCGTCATAGGTATATAGTACCCCCAGCGCTCACCTTGCTCTACGCTGTTCTTCTCCACGAGGTGAGCGACGCTAACATGCAGCTTCGCCGCTCGCCGGAAACCACCTGACCAGCGCAGCCGGGTTCTTGCGAGATCTCGTGCGCTGGTCAGGTGGTTCCCATCCCACGCGAGTGGCCAAGCTGCAAGCCAGCAGCCGCTCACAGGGAGAGAGATGGCCGGCGGCGCTGCTCCCAGATTCTGGCGCTGATTGACGGAATCTGGCGGCGGCGCTGGGCCCCCCTCCAGTGGCGGAATGCCAGGGCCAGGTCGCAAGTGTGACCGCTGCGAACCTGGTACTTCCGCCACTGATCCTGCTGCTTGCTGTATTTTGTGTCATTTGGTTATGGTGTCTGCGCTGCATCTCCTGCCTCGCTGTCTGTGACATAACGCTGGGCTTGTCCCCCAGACCCAGACACAAATGGTTCCCAAAAATACTAGCTAGAACTGGTAGTCCCAATCAAATGAGTCACCGAACTCCAGAAAGCTATTTAAATAGGGGTTTAATACATAAAAAGACAGTGCAGGAAAAGGGATGAAATGGTACAGACAGATGCATAAAATAAAAGGATAATAAACATGTCACGGAATGGCCCAGCACCCTCAGCCAGGGGCGGTGCAGGGACAGTGGTGGCTATGGACACTTGGGTGTGGTGGCACGCACCTAGTTTTATAAGTACTTTTATTTAGATGTGATTGTGTGGTGTAATAAAGTGTCCCCGTTGGTTTATTGCGTAATGTATTTTCCCTTTGTCTGCCACGCCCGCCGCCATTTTCTGATCACCTCGTGGTCCAGATCAGAATACTCGGATCGTAAAATGGCCGAATCGGCAACTCCCCGATTCGTAACGGCCAATACGAATCGGGGCCAGGGTGCCTCCTGCCAGCGAGGGCCAATGGGACTTGTGTGGGCGGCAGGGATCCCCATTGTATTCATAAGTGTGTAAAGTGATAAATGCGTGTGTTGTGAAAATAAGGCAGATTTTCCAGTGCATCAGCCTCGCCTGATGTCTTTTACTCTCCGCCGCATATACTGTCTGAGCATCCCGCGCGGTCTCAGTGCGGTGTCCAGACTTAAGATCAGAACGGACTTAAGATCAGAACGGACTTAGATCAGAACCGAAGGCGCGCCGCGTACCGCGCTTCGGTATACCAAGTGAGCGGTGATCAGATCCGAAGATTCAGCCGCTCCCGTAAGATCCGAATATCCTCCGCAATCAGATCCGAATATTCCTCCGCGGCAGATCCGATCCCCAGATTCGCACGGCCGCCCGCAGACGCACTCCACACCCACAAGGTCAGTGAACCAGCTGCTCGGGACGCTGAGTGCCGTATGGCTCAGTGGTCGGGCTTTCTAGGCAGGGGTCCCCTCCACCGCCCGCTAACCCTTCCCCAGGGTCACGCCAGCCGCACGAGACGCGAGTGCGCGTCACTCGGTAGTCGGGCCAGCGGTAAGCGACGGGGGTCACGCAGATAGAGCACACCCGCAGGCGGAACAACATCCCATTCCGTCATACTGGTGGCAGCGGTGGGATCGCTCTCTGCAGACCCCTAGGAGACCTACGCCTGGTGGTGTACACCTACTATGACCGGGACACCCTGCGTGGGATGTTGGAGAACCGGGGAGGAACGCGGGTAACAAGAAAAGAAAGACCCTGATCAAGGAGCTGACTAGGATGGATCAGGACGAGGCGATGACGCCCGTCCCCAGCCCTGTCACGCGGAGGTGGATAGATGCTGGCCTCCGAGAGGTGCGGCGTCGGATTGCCCTGCTCCGGGGATGCCCCAGCGACGGCGGACAGATGCCGGTGATCCGGAGTTCTACCGTGAGGTTGAACAGGAAAAGGACCGCCAGCACGAGCTGCGTTGGCAGAGCTCCGCGGAGCAGAGCCAGAAGATTGGAACCCCGAACCCTATCCTGTGGACCCCTGGGTCGAGGCTCACAGCTCGACTGGAGCTTCACCTGGGGAATCTGCAACCCCCAGTGACTACGCTTGCGGGACTCTCAGCTCGCCTGGAGCCTGTACTGAGGACGTCACTCATCCCAGCGACCCTCGGATGGAGACTCACAGCCCGCCTGGAGCTGCATCTGAGGGCGCCACATTCCCCGTTGAGGAGCGGTGCTCCTGCGCTGGCACTTCGCCGACATAAAGGTCGTGTTGGCAAGAGAGCTGCAGGAGGGCCTGGAGCAGGACCAGAGGTCCACAGAGGAACTGTGGTACGAGGCCCTGGACCATGAGCGGGACTGCCATGGTGCGGTACATTCCTTCCGACGCTGTCGTCCATCGGGTGCAGTACGATGTGCGAGCAGCGTTCCTGCAAGGTCGGGCCCCAGAGGAGTGGGAAGCCGAGCTCCGGAGTCTGGTGCAGGAGGAGATCGTACTGGACGCCGCGTACCGCGCGCTCCGGTGGCTAACCGCCTCTCCGACAGCGCGCCGATGGGGGGCAGTTCCATTGCAGGGCCTCGCTACGGAGGCACGGGGCTGCTCTACGCGAGCATGGCCGCCGACCCCGAGTTTGGAGAGGAGACGGAGGAACGGATGGAAGACATCCTGGAGCGACGGGAACTGAGATCCCGTCAGACAGCAGGGACTCGGTGTTTGAGGAGCTGGAGTCCCTAGCCGAGCGAGAGTGGGAGCTCGAGGTGGCTTATCGTAGACTGTTGGACGGCGTTCCGCAGTCGAGCCTGAGCTCCCCGTGGGGGGACGGGTCGGCGGAGGAAGTCGACAGTCCCCAGGTTTGGGACCTATGGGAGGCCGAGGCGGACCCATGGGTGCCCGTGGGGGTTTCGACTGAGGAAGTTACCCCCTTCACCCGCAAGAGGACAGGGTGGCCGAGGCCACGGGTCCAGCGGGGGAGGAGACGGATGGTCTCCCCGGGATGGGTTGTGCGCAACCATTGTTGGCCCCGGGGGGTGAAGTGACCATCCTTCCCCAAGGAGACTCCAACCAGCGGAAGAGCTGGCTAGGGGCAGAGTGCCGCTGGCCTCTGCCCACTGCCTACAGGCCGCCAGGAGGAGCCGACGGTTGGTCCCCCCAGGATGGGTTGTGTGCAACCATTGTTTGCCCCGGGGGGTGAAGTGACCCTTCCTCCCCAAGGAGATCTCCAACCAGCGGAAGAGCTGGCCACGGGGCAGAGCGCCGCTGGCCTCTGCCCACCACCCACAGTCTGCCGGGTGGAGCAGACGGATGGTTCCCCCGGGATGGGTTGTGCGCAACCATTGTTTGCCCCGGGGGGTGAAGTAACCATCCTCCCGCAAGGAGATCCTCCTCACCCAGCTGAAGAGCTGGCACGGGGCAGAGCGCCGCTGGCCTCTGCCCACTACCCACAGTCTGCCAGGTGGGGCAGACAGATGGTCCCCCGGGCTGGGTTGTGCGCAGTCAGTGACGGTCCCGGGGGGGAAAGAAACCATCCTCCCGCAAAGGGATTTCCACCCAGCGGAAGAGCTGACGCCAGGGCAGAGCGCCGCTGGCCTCTGCCCATCTTCCCCAACTCGCCCCGAGGGGCAGAGTAAGGTTGACCCCGTGCAACTGCTGTGGCATCCATTTGTTCCCTTCGTCGGCTGCAGGGAAGAGCAGCCAGGTTTGGCCCTACTTGCTCCTTCGGTTGCCGTGGCCGTACCTGGCCATCCAACGGAAGAGCTGGCAACGGGGCAGAGCGCCGTGGGCCTCTGCCCATTTTGGCAACCCTGGGCTCGGGGGCCTCACGCAGCCACGGTGCTTTCCCACGCTGACCTGGGCACCCGGGGCGTGTGCATTTAGCACCCGGGTTCCCCGGGTGAGCAGTAACCCTGGAGGGGACACAGGAGGCACGCCGGCCCAGATGTATGTCCTCTCGCCCAGCCGGGGAAACCCTAAGGACATGGGGTCCCGACCAAGCTGGCACGGCCGCAAGGCCAAATGGAGAGGCCTGGTGACTCGGCCTCCCCAGACTGACTATGGGCCTGGGAGCACCGACTCCCCGGTATGACCCGGTGGGGTCAGACCAGGTGCGTCGAACTGGGGAGGGAGGAGTGTCACGGAATGGCCCAGCACCCTCAGCCAGGGGCGGTGCAGTGACAGTGGTGGCTATGGACACTTGGGTGTGGTGGCACGCACCTAGTTTTATAAGTACGTTTATTTAGATGTGATTGTGTGGTGTAATAAAGTGTTCCCCGTTGGTTTATTGCGTAATGTATTTTCCCTTTGTCTGCCACGCCCGCCGCCATTTTCTGATCACCTCGTGGTCCAGATCAGAATACTCGGATCGTAAAATGGCCGAATCGGCAACTCCCCGATTCGTAACGGCCAATACGAATCGGGGCCAGGGTGCCTCCTGCCAGCGAGGGCCAATGGGACTTGTGTGGGCGGGCAGGGATCCCCATTGTATTCATAAGTGTGTAAAGTGATAAATGCGTGTGTTGTGAAAAATAAAGGGAGATTTTTTCCAGTGCATCCAGCCTCGCCTGATGTCCTTTACTCTCCGCCGCATATACTGTCTGAGCATCCCGCGCGGTCTCAGGGTGCGGTGTCCAGACTTAAGATCAGAACGGACTTAAGATCAGAACGGACTTAAGATCAGAACGGACTTAAGATCAGAACGGACTTAAGATCAGAACCGAAGGCGCGGCCGCGTACCGCGCTTCGGTATACCAAGTGAGCGGTGATCAGATCCGAAGATTCAGCCGCTCCCGTAAGATCCGAATATTCCTCCGCAATCAGATCCGAATATTCCTCCGCGGCAGATCCGATCCCCAGATTCGCACGGCCGCCCGCAGACGCACTCCACACCCACAAGGTCAGTGAACCAGCTGCTCGGGACGCTGAGTGCCGTATGGCTCAGTGGTCGGGCTGGTTCTAGGCAGGGGTCCCCTCCACCGCCCGCTAACCCTTCCCCAGGGTCACGCCAGGCCGCACGAGACGCCGAGTGCGCGTCACTCGGTAGTCGGGCCAGCGGTAAGCGACGGGGTCACGCAGATAGAGCACACCCGCAGGCGGAACAACATCCCATTCCGAGTCATAAAAACAAACAGCTAAACTCACGATCCCTGCATGTAAAGTTCTGGATCCAGTGGACTTGGAATAGGAGGATCCGAGTTCAGTCCACATGTGCTTAGATGTTCTTCCTTGTGGATCCACTCACTGAACTGCTTAACTCAGCCAAGAAAAGCCAAGAAAAACACCTCACCCCCCATCCATGAACGCACCCCCCAGGGATGCCCAGCCCTGCAATGTCCACTCACAACCATATTATGGCCATACCTGGGTTTCCATGGTGACTCTGCGGGGTACCCGATTACAGGATGGGTGTCATGCAAATTTATTCACCCCATTTGCTCTGGTCAGATCTGAGTTTCAACTGAAAAGCTATAGGGGCAGGGGAATTAACAAACCGGAGAGGATCTATACACAGCAGACATGTGCACAGCACAAATTTTTTTTGGACAAATGGATTAGTCATAAAACGCAATTTATTTAGTCGCTAAAGAAATTTGTTTTCAGTTCTTTAGTATGAAAACGAATTTCAATCATTCGAAAACCAGAGGATACAATTACTATTGTAGTGGCTCCTCAGAGGGATGAGATCGCTGCTTGTTACAGTATCTCTCACTCTCAGCACAATGTGTCAGGCAAAGCTGTTACAGTAACTGACTGCTGCTCATCACAGCGCTCAGAGTTTCAGTAAAACTAGTAAATAATATTTTTATATATAAGAGGTTAGAACAATATTATTTCCTTGTTTTACTGAAACTCTGAGCGCTGTTACAGTCAGTTACTATAACAGCTGAGTCTGATACATTGTACTGAGAGAGATAATGTAACAAGCAGCCAATCTCAGTGCTCACAGCCACTGGATTTAAAGGGCTAAAAAAAAATGTTCCTCTCTATATAATGTATAGAACATCCTCCTGCATTAATTAATACCCCTCTCTTTATAATGTATATAACATCCACCTGCATTAATACCCCTCTCTGTTTAAGGTATAGAACATCCTCCTGAATTAATTAATATCCCTCTCTGTATAGAACATCATCCTCAATTTATACCCCCCTCTGTATATATTAATGCACTCTTCATTGCTGGTCTCCTTCAATAATCAATGTAATATTACAAAAAGAACTGAAACTAAAATGTAATGCATTTTCTTTTATTTTTTTGGACCGAGCAGTTTCGTATCTCTTAAGTCATACGAAAACTAAATTATCCCAAAATTCGGGCGAAATCGTTTTAGTACTAAAACGAATGCACATGTCTAAGGCTAGGGTCAGACGAACGCATTTTTATGTTGTCTGTGAAAAAGTGCGTTCGAACGAATGGATGCATTTTTTCACAGAATACGTGATAGTGGTCATACTATGCGCATTTTCGTCCGTGATTTTGTACGGATCATCAATAAAACACTTTTTGTGTCTGGACGTTATGTTGGCCGGACATTAGCAGCGTCTGACGTCTCCTAATCACACACACACGCCTCTAGCGGACGCAGCGCACTCTGTACGTCAGTACCTGCGGTTTCACGTTCTCGAAAAAATGCGTTCATTTTCCACTTGCGTTGCGCAGCCGGACTTTTGTGCGACCGTACTTCGTATATTGGCCGTCATTGCCCGGCATCTGCTGCTAGTGCGGCCGTGATTAAGTGCGCCTGCACGCGCGTTCGCACTGCCTCAGTCTGACCCTAGCCTAATACATAGAGACACTGAGGTATATATATTGGGGGACACACACATGCATATATATTGGGGGCTTCCAAGCACCGTTAAGAAGCTTTCTGTCACACCCGCCTCCTGCTATGTCCTGACAAATGTACACTGATGGGCCTCTTGGTCATATTACCACCATCCTCTCCAATGTTCTCCTCAGTGTCCCTCTGTGCAAAGCTAATTCTCTAATTGCTTCAAGACATGTGTGTCACGGAATGGACCTGAGCGCTCCTTCCAGCGAGCCGCGTGACTAAAAACTCAGACAGTTTAAAAGATCATTTTTCCTTTTATATTTCGGTTGTGCGTTTAAGTGTACGGACATTTTATTTCATGTCTAGAGGTGGTTTTACTGGTGTGGTTTTTATTAGAGTGTGAGGTATTAACAGGTATCCTGTATTGTATGAGGGCATTCAAGTCTGGACATGTCTGAGAGCATTCAAGTCTGGACATGTCTGAGAGCATTCAAGTCTGGACATGTCTGAGGGCATTCAAGTCTGGACATGTCTTTGTGTTGTGTGTGTATAAAAGGATCTGCCCAAATCTTGTAATAAATCAGTTTCTGTTTTGAAGTCTATGACGGAATGGGATGTTGTTCCGCCTGCGGGTGTGCTCAATCTGCGTGACCCCTTCGCTTACCGCTGGCCCGACTACCGAGTGACGCGCACTCGGCGTCTCGTGCGGCCTGGCGTGACCCTGGGGAAGGGTTAGCGGGCGGTGGAGGGGACCCCTGCCTAGAACCAGCCCGACCACTGAGCCATACGGCACTCAGCGTCCCGAGCAGCTGGTTCACTGACCTTGCGGGTGTGGGACGTCCGTGGAGATCGGATCTGCCAGCCGCGGAGGAATCTTCGGTTCGATGTGGGAAACGTTTCGGATCTTGCGGGAAACGTTTCCGATCGCGGTGCGGGTAACTTTTCGGATCTCGGTGAACGACTTTTCGGATCGGACCAGGGCTGAAGGAATCTTCGGATCTGCCGGGATGGGCGAGGGATTCGGATCGCACCGCAATCCCTCGCAATACCGAAGCGCGGTACGCGGTACGCGGCCGCGCCCTTCGGTTCGGATCTCTGAATTTCCCCGATCGAATCTTCTTATGCAGCGCCGCTGCCCTGATGCTCGATGCAGGGTCAGCGCGCTCGATTCGGATCGGATGGGCACCGTATTCTGAGGCCGCGGGGGACACTCAGATCCGAAAATACGGTGGAAATAAAGCCACACCAGACCAAGCTGAATGCACTGCAGAATCTGCCTTTATTGTTTACATTACAGACTTTTATTACTTCTCATTATAATTAGAATACAATGGGACTCCTTGCCGCCCTCCCGGGACCCATTGGCCACCATCCTTCAGGGAGTCGCCAATTCGGACCGGATGGTCCGAATCGGCCATTTTGCGATCCGAACCGGATGGTTCGGATCGGCCATTTTCCGAATCGAAATTCCAACTGCGCCACAAGAATCGGAAAATGGCGGCGAGCAAGGCAAACAAGGGAAAAATACATTACACCATAACCAACGGGGAGCACTTTATTACACCACACAATAATCACATCTAAATAAAAATACTGGTAAAACGGGGTGCGTGCCACCACACCCAAGTGTCCATGTCACCACTGTCACTGCGCGCCGCCCCTGGCTGAGGGTGCTGGGCCATCCCGTGACACTCCTCCCCCTCCCCCAGTTCGACGCACCTGGTCTGACCCCACCGGGTCATACCGGGGAAGACGGTGCTCCCAGGCCCGTAGTCAGTCTGGGGAGGCCGGGTCACCAGCCTCTCCATTTGGCCTTGCGGCCGTGCCAGCTTGGTCGGGACCCCATGTCCTGAGGATGTCCCCGGCTGGGCGAGAGGACATGCCTCCGGGCCGGAGGGCCTCCGGTGCCCCCCCCAGGATTGTCACTCACCTGGGGAACCCGGGTGCTAACTGCACACGCCCCAGGTGCCCAGGTCAGCCGTGGGACAGGACCGTGGCGGGGTAGGGCTCTCGAGCCCAAAGGTTGCAAAAATGGGCAGAGGCCAGCGGCGCTCTGCCCCGTTGCCAGCTCTTCCACTGGAGGGCCAGGTACAGACACGGCAACCGAAGGAACCACAAGAGCCAAACCTGGCTGCTCCTCCGGCCAGCTGGAAGGGAGAATCACGGAATGCAACGGCAGTCGCCCAGGGTCATCCACGCTCTGCCCCTCGGGACGAATCGGGCGGAGCGGGCCGAGGCCAGCGGCTCTCTGCCCTGGCGTCAGCTCTTCTGCTGGTTGGCCGGGTACGGAAACGGCAACCGGGAGGACAAACGAGGTCAACCCCGGCTGCTCTCCCTGGCCGCCGACGAGAGGACTGGACCGCTGCCGCGGCAGTCGTACAGGGTCATCCTCGCGCTGCCCCTCGAGGCAAACTGAGAGGGATGGGCAGAGGCCAGCGGCGCTCTGCCCCGTGGCCAGCTCGTCAGCTGGGCGAGGATCTCCCTGCGGGAGGATGGTTTCTTCACCCCCGGGGCAATCAATGGTTGCGCGCAACCCGTCCCGGGGGAACCATCCGTCTGCTCCTCCGGGCAGACTTTGAGTAGTGGGCAGAGGCCAGCGGCGCTCTGCCCCGTAGCCAGCTCTTCTGCTGGTGAGAGAACTCCTTGGCGAAGGATGGTTGCTTCACCCCCCGGGACAACCAAGGGTTGCGCACAACCCATCCCGGGGGAACCATCGGTCTGCCCCTCCTGGCAGACTTTGGGCAATGGGCAGAGCCAGCAGCACTCTGCCCCGTAGCCAGCTCTTCCGCCGGTTGGAGATCTCCTTGGGGAAGGATGATCACTTCACCCCCCGGGGCAATTGACGGTTGCGCACAACCCATCCCGGGGGAACCATCCGTCTCCTCCCCCGCTGGACCCATGGCCTCGGCCACCCTGTCCTCTTGCGGGGTGAGGGGGGTAACTTCCTCAGACGACCCCCCACGGGCACCCATGAGTCCGCCTCGGCTTCCCATAGGTCCCAAACCTGGGGACTGTCGACTTCCTCCGTCGACCCGTTCCACCACGGGGAGCTCAGGCTCGACTGCGGAACGCCGTCCAACAGTCTCCGATAAGCCACCTCGAGCTCCCACTCTCGCTCAGCTAGGGACTCCAGCTCCTCAAACACTGAGTCCCTGCTGTCTGACGGGATCTCCAGTTCCCGTCGCTCCAGGATGTCCTCCATCCGTTCCTCGGTCTCCTCTCCAAAATCGGGGTCGGCGGCCATGCTCGCGTGGAGCAGTCCTGTGCCTCCGTAGCGAGGCCCTGCAACGGAACTGCCTCCCAAAGGACGTACTGCCGGAGCAGCAGTTAGCCACCGGAGCGCGCGGTACGCGGCGTCCAGTGCGACCTCCTCCTGCACCAGACTCCAGAGCTCGTCCTCCACTCTTCTGGGGCCCGGTCCTGCAGGAACGCTGCTCGCACAGCGTACTGCTCCCGATAGACGTCGGCGTCGGAAGGGATGTCCACCCCATGGCAGTCCGCTCATGGTCCAGGGCCTCGTACCACAGCTCCTCTGTGGACCTCTGGTCCTGCTCCAGGCCCTCCTGCAGCTCTCTGGCCAGCACGACCTTCACGTCGGCGTAGGTGCCAGCGCAGGAGCACCGCTCCTCAGTGGGGAATGTGGCGCCCTCAGATGCAGCTCCAGGCGGGCTGTGAGTCTCCATCCGAGGGTCGCTGGGATGAGTGATGTCCTCAGTACAGGCTCCAGACGAGCTGAGAGTCCCGCAAGCGTCGTCACTGGGGGTTTGGGTTCCCAGGGTGAAGCTCCAGACGAGCTGTGAGTCTCGACCCAGGGTTCCACGGGGTAGGGTTCGGGGTCATTGTACTCAGTTTCTGCTCCGCGGAGCTCTGCCAACCGCAGCTGGTGCTGGCGTTCCTTCTCCAGCTCCACTTCCCGGTAGAACTCCCGAATCACTTTACATCGGTCCTCTGTCGTCGGGGCATCTCCAAGCAGTGCGATCCGACGCCGCACCTCTCTGAGGTCAGCGCCTTCCTCCACCTCTGCGTGGACAGGGCTGGGGACGGGCGTCGTCGCCTCGTCCTGATCCATCCTGGTCAGCTCCTTGATCAAGGGTCTTCCTTTTCTTGTTACCCGGCGTTCCTCCCCGTTCTCCAACATCCCACGCAGGGTGTCCCGGTTGTAGGGGGTGTACACCGCCATGGCGTAGGTCTCCTAGGGGTCTGCAGAGAGCGATCCCACCGCTGCCACCAGTATGACGGAATGGGATGTTGTTCCGCCTGCGGGTGTGCTCAATCTGAGTGACCCCTTCGCTTACCGCTGGCCCGACTACCGAGTGACGCGCACTCGGCGTCTCGTGCGGCCTGGCGTGACCCTGGGGAAGGGTTAGCGGGCGGTGGAGGGGACCCCTGCCTAGAACCAGCCCGACACTGAGCCATACGGCACTCAGCGTCCCGAGCAGCTGGTTCACTGACCTTGCGGGTGTGGGACGTCCGTGGAGATCGGATCTGCCAGCCGCGGAGGAATCTTCGGTTCGATGTGGGAAACGTTTCGGATCTTGCGGGAAACGTTTCCGATCGCGGTGCGGGTAACTTTTCGGATCTCGGTGAACGACTTTTCGGATCGGACCAGGCTGAAGGAATCTTCGGATCTGCCGGGATGGGCGAGGGATTCGGATCGCACCGCAATCCCTCGCAATACCGAAGCGCGGTACGCGGCCGCGCCCTTCGGTTCGGATCTCTGAATTTCCCCGATCGAATCTTCTTATGCAGCGCCGCTGCCCTGATGCTCGATGCAGGGTCAGCGCGCTCGATTCGGATCGGATGGGCACCGTATTCTGAGGCCGCGGGGGACACTCAGATCCGAAAATACGGTGGAAATAAAGCCACACCAGACCAAGCTGAATGCACTGCAGAATCTGCCTTTATTGTTTACATTACAGACTTTTATTACTTCTCATTATAATTAGAATACAATGGGACTCCTTGCCCGCCCTCCCGGGACCCATTGGCCACCATCCTTCAGGGAGTCGCCAATTCGGACCGGATGGTCCGAATCGGCCATTTTGCGATCCGAACCGGATGGTTCGGATCGGCCATTTTCCGAATCGAAATTCCAACTGCGCCACAAGAATCGGAAAATGGCGGCGAGCAAGGCAAACAAGGGAAAAATACATTACACCATAACCAACGGGGAGCACTTTATTACACCACACAATAATCACATCTAAATAAAAATACTGGTAAAACGGGGTGCGTGCCACCACACCCAAGTGTCCATGTCACCACTGTCACTGCGCGCCGCCCCTGGCTGAGGGTGCTGGGCCATCCCGTGACAAAGTCATACAGCTTCGTCTGGTGAGTTCTTCCAGGGAATATCACATTGCACCTAGAAGGCACTCAGCGGCCTTCCACATCACATCTATCCCAGGAAAAGGAGCCTCAAGTCAGCCCAGCAGCCACCTCCACACCAGCAAGAGGTCGGTAGATCAGGCTGCTCGAGACGCCAAGTGCCGAGCCACTCGGTAGTCGGGCCGGACGCCATCAAGGGGGTCAGATAGGAGCAGGACCGCAGGCGGACACTCCATTCCGTCACAATGTGCACGGCCAAAATGCTCGCGTCAAGACTTTAGAGACCTGGGATACAAGCTGCACATCTGAGAGCAAGGTGACTCGGAAATATGGGCCCTCAGAGGGCTCTGATAACTTTATATGAATATATATGGGGCCTCAGAGGGATCTGATAACTTTATCTATATATATAAACGCGAAAGTCCTGAAGAGTACCGGAGAGTACCGGCGAGTATGAGAGGAGGAGGGCCCTTCTGCTGCCTTCCTTCACTTGCTGCAGATAGATTTGCTCCTACCTGAACCGGGTTTTAAGTCATTAAGTAATTAATCGAGCAGTATATTTTAACGAGGTGGTCTGTGGCTCAGTGTGTTAATGCTCCTGCTTTGTAACGAGAAGGCTGAGTGTTTGCATCCAAACAGCACATGTATACTTTTAAAAATCATATTTACCTGTGCCTTTATTTTACCTTCCAAAGCAAGCACACTAATAATGATGATTATTATAAAATGATTGTGCTTGCTTTGGAAGGAAAAATAAAGGCACAGGTAAATATGATTTAAAATAAAAAGAAATGCGCTAACACTCGGCCATCTTGTTTCAAAGCAGGAGCATTAACGCCCTGAGCCACAGACCACCTTATTAAAATTTACTGCTCTGTTAATTACTTAATGACTTAAATGATTCTCATACACACACATATTTCTAGATATCTATACCCACGTACATCGTATATATTGGTGCTTTATAAATGAAGAAATCTAATAATAATCAAATTGGTAGATGCAACATGAAATGACCACAAACCATGAAAGATCGGTTATTGTTTGGATATATATATATATATATATATATAATATATATATATAATATATATATTATATATATATATAATATATATATATATATATATATATATATATATATATATATATATAATATATATATAAAAAATTCCTTTAGAATTTTGGTCTCTAAGATCTGAGAAACTCTAAAGTTAGGATTTTGATCTTAGGGCGTCCTCTGCTGGACAGGTGCCAGGAACACCTACCTAATTAAATATTGGGGAAGTGAATAAAACTACCCACCGATCACATGTTAATAAATATTGTCAAGCCACTCCCTTGTAGGCCAGTCTTTAGATAAGGAAATTTGGTACATAAAAAGGGGTGAGTTTTAGACAAAAGGAGTAAAAAGGCAAAATACCACCAGAGCCACCAAAAGATTCCACCAGACCCGCCTACGGATCTTCTTACACCATTCTCTACCTTCACAACCAGATGGTAAAGTATAATTGAATAATTTTAACTTGATATCTATATTCTAATTGCATTGTCACTGCTTTATATGTCCATCACCTATTAACGGAATTTAAATGAATTATTTGGCTGTTTGCCAAACGTATACGGTATAGTGGTGCCCCAGACCCAGGACCCAGACCCCAAGGCCCAGACCCCAGGGACAAGAGCCCAGACCCCGAGACCCGGGGGGGGCCCCATCGTGAGGTTTAGTAAGGGGCCCCATCATTTCTGATGGCTGCTCTGATAGTGGTGCCCTGCAGTGTATGGATTCAAATGCTGCGTTACGTATACGGTATAGTGCTGCCCCGCAGTGTGTGTATTCATATGCTGCGTTATGTATACGGTATAGTGCTGCCCCGCAGTGTGCATATTCATATGCTGCATTACGTATACGGTATAGTGCTGCCCCGCTGTGTGCGTATTCATATGCTGCATTACGTATACGGTATAGTGCTGCCCCGCTGTGTGCGTATTCATATGCTGCATTACGTATACGGTATAGTGCTGCCCCGCAGTGTGTGTATTCATATGCTGCATTACGTATACGGTATAGTGCTGCCCCAGCAGTGTGTGTATTCATATGCTGCATTACGTATACGGTATAGTGCTGCCCCGCAGTGTGTGTATTCATATGCTGCATTACGTATACAGTATAGTGGTGCCCCGCAGTGTGTGGATTCATATGCTGCATTACGTATACGGTATAGTGGTGCCCCGCTGTGTGCGTATTCATATGCTGCATTACGTATACAGTATAGTGCTGCCCCGCAGTGTGTGTATTCATATGCTGCATTACGTATACGGTATAGTGCTGCCCCGCTGTGTGCGTATTCATATGCTGCATTACGTATACGGTATAGTGCTGCCCCGCTGTGTGCGTATTCATATGCTGCGTTACGTATACGGTATAGTGCTGCCCCGCAGTGTGTGTATTCATATGCTGCGTTACGTATACGGTATAGTGCTGCCCCGCAGTGTGTGTATTCATATGCTGCTTTACGTATACGGTATAGTGGTGCCCCGCAGTGTGTGTATTCATATGCTGCATTACGTATACGGTATAGTGCTGCCCCGCAGTGTGTGTATTCATATGCTGCATTACGTATACGGTATAGTGGTGCCCCGCAGTGTGCGTATTCATATGCTGCATTACGTATATGGTATAGTGGTGCCCCGCAGTGTGTGTATTCATATGCTGCATTACGTATATGGTATAGTGCTGCCCCGCAGTGTGTGTATTCATATGCTGCATTACGTATACAGTATAGTGGTGCCCCGCAGTGTGTGTATTCATATGCTGCATTACGTATACGGTATAGTGCTGCCCCGCAGTGTGCGTATTCATATGCTGCATTACGTATACGGTATAGTGCTGCCCCGCAGTGTGTGTATTCATATGCTGCATTACGTATACGGTATAGTGCTGCCCCGCAGTGTGTGTATTCATATGCTGCATTACGTATAGGTATAGTGCTGCCCCGCAGTGTGTGTATTCATATGCTGCATTACGTATACGGTATAGTGCTGCCCCGCAGTGTGTGTATTCATATGCTGCATTACGTATACGGTATAGTGCTGCCCCGCAGTGTGTGTATTCATATGCTGCATTACGTATACGGTATAGTGCTGCCCCGCAGTGTGTGTATTCATATGCTGCATTACGTATACGGTATAGTGCTGCCCCGCAGTGTGTGTATTCATATGCTGCGTTATGTATACGGTATAGTGCTGCCCCGCAGTGTGTGTATTCATATGCTGCGTTATGTATACGGTATAGTGGTGCCCCGCAGTGTGTGTATTCATATGCTGCGTTACGTATACGGTATAGTGGTGCCCCGCAGTGTGTGTATTCATATGCTGCGTTACGTATACGGTATAGTGCTGCCCCGCAGTGTGTGTATTCATATGCTGCGTTACGTATACGGTATAGTGCTGCCCCGCAGTGTGTGTATTCATATGCTGCATTATGTATACGGTATAGTGGTGCCCCGCAGTGTGCGTATTCATATGCTGCGTTACGTATATGGTATAGTGGTGCCCCGCAGTGTGCGTATTCATATGCTGCGTTACGTATACGGTATAGTGCTGCCCCGCAGTGTGCGTATTCATATGCTGCATTACGTATACGGTATAGTGGTGCCCCGCAGTGTGCGTATTCATATGTTGCGTTACGTATACGGTATAGTGCTGCCCCGCAGTGTGCGTATTCATATGCTGCGTTACGTATACGGTATAGTGGTGCCCCGCAGTGTGCGTATTCATATGCTGCATTACGTATACGGTATAGTGCTGCCCCGCTGTGTGCGTATTCATATGCTGCATTACGTATACGGTATAGTGGTGCCCCGCAGTGTGTGTATTCATATGCTGCATTACGTATACGGTATAGTGGTGCCCCGCTGTGTGCGTATTCATATGCTGCATTACGTATACGGTATAGTGCTGCCCCGCTGTGTGCGTATTCATATGCTGCATTACGTATACGGTATAGTGCTGCCCCGCAGTGTGTGTATTCATATGCTGCATTACGTATACGGTATAGTGCTGCCCCGCAGTGTGTGTATTCATATGCTGCGTTATGTATACGGTATAGTGCTGCCCCGCAGTGTGTGTATTCATATGCTGCATTACGTATACGGTATAGTGCTGCCCCGCAGTGTGTGTATTCATATGCTGCATTATGTATACGGTATAGTGCTGCCCCGCAGTGTGTGTATTCATATGCTGCATTACGTATACGGTATAGTGCTGCCCCGCAGTGTGCGTATTCATATGCTGCATTACGTATACGGTATAGTGGTGCCCCGCAGTGTGTGTATTCATATGCTGCATTACGTATACGGTATAGTGCTGCCCCGCAGTGTGCGTATTCATATGCTGCGTTACGTATACGGTATAGTGCTGCCCCGCAGTGTGTGTATTCATATGCTGCATTACGTATATGGTATAGTGGTGCCCCGCAGTGTGCGTATTCATATGCTGCATTACGTATACGGTATAGTGCTGCCCCGCAGTGTGCGTATTCATATGCTGCGTTACGTATACGGTATAGTGGTGCCCCGCAGTGTGCGTATTCATATGCTGCATTACGTATACGGTATAGTGGTGCCCCGCTGTGTGCGTATTCATATGCTGCATTACGTATATGGTATAGTGGTGCCCCGCTGTGTGTGTATTCATATGCTGCATTACGTATACGGTATAGTGCTGCCCCGCAGTGTGTGTATTCATATGCTGCATTACGTATACGGTATAGTGGTGCCCCGCAGTGTGTGTATTCATATGCTGCGTTATGTATACGGTATAGTGCTGCCCCGCAGTGTGTGTATTCATATGCTGCATTACGTATACAGTATAGTGCTGCCCCGCAGTGTGTGTATTCATATGCTGCATTACGTATACGGTATAGTGCTGCCCCGCAGTGTGTGTATTCATATGCTGCATTACGTATACAGTATAGTGCTGCCCCGCAGTGTGCGTATTCATATGTTGCGTTACGTATACGGTATAGTGCTGCCCCGCAGTGTGCATATTCATATGCTGCATTACGTATACGGTATAGTGGTGCCCCGCAGTGTGCGTATTCATATGCTGCATTACGTATACGGTATAGTGCTGCCCCGCAGTGTGTGTATTCATATGCTGCATTACGTATACGGTATAGTGCTGCCCCGCAGTGTGTGTATTCATATGCTGCGTTATGTATACGGTATAGTGTGCCCCGCAGTGTGTGTATTCATATGCTGCATTACGTATACGGTATAGTGGTGCCCCGCAGTGTGTGTATTCATATGCTGCATTACGTATATGGTATAGTGCTGCCCCGCAGTGTGTGTATTCATATGCTGCATTACGTATACGGTATAGTGCTGCCCCGCTGTGTGTGTATTTGTCACGGGATGGCCCAGCACCCTCAGCCAGGGGCGGCGCGCAGTGACAGTGGTGACATGGACACTTGGGTGTGGTGGCACGCACCCCGTTTTACCAGTATTTTTATTTAGAGGTGACATTGTGTGGTGTAATAAAGTGTTCCCCGTTGGTTTATTGTGTAAAGTATTTTCCCCTTTGTTGCCTTGCTCGCCGCCATTTTCCGATCCTTGTGGCGCAGTTGGAATTTCGATTCGTAAAATGGCCGATTCGGACCATCCGGTCCGAATTGGCGACTCCCTGAAGGCTAAGGGCCAATGGGTCCTGGGAGGGCGGGCAAGGAGTCCCATTGTATTCTAATTATGAGAAGAAGTAATAAAAGCCTGTACTGTAAACAATAAAGGCAGATTCTGCAGTGCATTCAGCTTTGACTGGTGTGTCTTTATTTCCACCGTATTTTCGTATCTGAGAGTCCCCCGCGATCTCAGAGTACGGTGTCCATTCAGGTACGAACCGAAGCGAGCGCTCTGTGCCTGCATCGTGTAGCAGGGCAGAGGCGCAGCGCATGAAGATTCGGTTCTCAGAGAGACGGAGATCCGAACCGAAGGGCGCAGCCGCGTACCGCGCTTCGGTATTGCGAGGGATTGCGGTGCGATCCGAATCCCTCGCCCATCCCGGCAGATCCGAAGATTCATCCAGCCTCGATCCGATTCGAAGAGTCTTCCACCGAGATCCGAAGAGTTACCCGCACCGCGATCGGAAACGTTTCCCGCAAGATCCGAAACGTTTCCCACATCCGATATTCCTCCGCGGCAGATCCGATCTCCATAGACGTCCCACACCCACAAGGTCAGTGAACCAGCTGCTCGGGACGCTGAGTGCTGTACGGCTCAGTGGTCGGGCTGGTTCTAGACAGGGGTCCCCTCCACCGCCCGCTAACCCTTCCCGAGGGTCACGCCAGGCCGCACGAGACGCCGAGTGCGCGTCACTCGGTAGTCGGGCCAGCGGGAAGCGAAGGGGACACGCAGATTGAGCACACCCGCAGGCGGAACAACATCCCATTCCGTCATAGTATTCATATGCTGCATTACGTATACGGTATAGTGCTGCCCCGCAGTGTGTGTATTCATATGCTGCATTACGTATATGGTATAGTGCTGCCCCGCAGTGTGTGTATTCATATGCTGCGTTATGTATACGGTATAGTGGTGCCCCGCAGTGTGTGTATTCATATGCTGCATTACGTATACGGTATAGTGGTGCCCCGCAGTGTGTGTATTCATATGCTGCATTACGTATATGGTATAGTGCTGCCCCGCAGTGTGTGTATTCATATGCTGCATTACGTATATGGTATAGTGCTGCCCCGCTGTGTGTGTATTCATATGCTGCATTACGTATACGGTATAGTGCTGCCCCGCAGTGTGTGTATTCATATGCTGCATTACGTATACGGTATAGTGGTGCCCCGCAGTGTGTGTATTCATATGCTGCATTACGTATACGGTATAGTGCTGCCCCGCAGTGTGTGTATTCATATGCTGCATTACGTATACGGTATAGTGGTGCCCCGCAGTGTGTGTATTCATATGCTGCATTACGTATACGGTATAGTGCTGCCCGCAGTGTGTGTATTCATATGCTGCATTACGTATAAGGTATAGTGGTGCCCCGCAGTGTGCGTATTCATATGCTGCGTTACGTATACGGTATAGTGCTGCCCCGCTGTGTGTGTATTCATATGCTGCATTACGTATACGGTATAGTGCTGCCCCGCAGTGTGTGTATTCATATGCTGCATTACGTATACGGTATAGTGGTGCCCCGCAGTGTGTGTATTCATATGCTGCATTACGTATACGGTATAGTGCTGCCCCGCAGTGTGTGTATTCATATGCTGCATTACGTATACGGTTATAGTGGTGCCCCGCAGTGTGTGTATTCATATGCTGCATTACGTATACGGTATAGTGCTGCCCGCAGTGTGTGTATTCATATGCTGCATTACGTATACGGTATAGTGGTGCCCCGCAGTGTGCGTATTCATATGCTGCGTTACGTATACGGTATAGTGCTGCCCCGCTGTGTGCGTATTCATATGCTGCATTACGTATACGGTATATTGGTGCCCCGCAGTGTGTGTATTCATATGCTGCATTACGTATACGGTATAGTGCTGCCCCGCAGTGTGTGGATTCATATGCTGCATTACGTATACGGTATAGTGGTGCCCCGCTGTGTGCGTATTCATATGCTGCATTACGTATACGGTATAGTGGTGCCCCGCAGTGTGCGTATTCATATGCTGCATTACGTATACGGTATAGTGCTGCCCCGCAGTGTGCGTATTCATATGCTGCATTACATATATGGTATAGTGGTGCCCCGCAGTGTGCGTATTCATATGCTGCATTACGTATACCGTATAGTGGTGCCCCGCAGTGTGCATATTCATATGCTGCATTACGTATACGGTATAGTGGTGCCCCGCAGTGTGCGTATTCATATGCTGCATTACGTATATGGTATAGTGGTGCCCCGCAGTGTGCGTATTCATATGCTGCATTACGTATATGGTATAGTGGTGCCCCGCAGTGTGTGTATTCATATGCTGCATTACGTATACAGTATAGTGCTGCCCCGCAGTGTGTGTATTCATATGCTGCATTACGTATACGGTATAGTGCTGCCCCGCAGTGTGCGTATTCATATGCTGCATTACGTATACAGTATAGTGGTAAAATAATACAACACAAACACTATCAGGGTTATGCAGAGAGCGTAAAAAGCAGGAGAATGACTGGATAATGAAAAATAATACGAAATAACTTTCGTACGTACGTATGCAAATTGCGTATCTTGCGTACTTTTCACACAAGGTATGCGAGTGCTTGGTCAGAGGGCTGGGTTGATGCTGCGACTGCTTGGTCAAAGGGATGGGTTGATGCTGCGAGTGCTTGGTCAGAGGGCTGGGTTGATGCTGCGACTGCTTGGTCAAAGGGATGGGTTGATGCTGCGAGTGCTTGGTCAGAGGGATGGGTTGATGCTGCGAGTGCTTGGTCAGAGGGATGGGTTGATGCTGCGAGCGCTTGGTCAGAGGGATGGGTTGATGCTGCGAGCGCTTGGTCAGAGGGATGGGTTGATGCTGCGAGTGCTTGGTCAAAGGGATGGGTTGATGCTGCGAGTGCTTGGTCAGAGAGGATGGGTTGATGCTGCGAGTGCTTGGTCAGAGGGATGGGTTGATGCTGCGAGTGCTTGGTCAGAGGATGGGTTGATGCTGCGAGTGCTTGGTCAGAGGGATGGGTTGATGCTGCGACTGCTTGGTCAGAGGGATGGGTTGATGCTGCGACTGCTTGGTCAAAGGGATGGGTTGATGCTGCGAGTGCTTGGTCAGAGGGATGGGTTGATGCTGCGAGTGCTTGGTCAGAGTGCTGGGTTGATGCTGCGAGTGCTTGGTCAGAGGGCTGGTTTGATGCTGCGAGTGCTTGGTCAAAGGGATGGGTTGATGCTGCGAGTGCTTGGTCAGAGGGCTGGTTTGATGCTGCGAGTGCTTGGTCAAAGGGATGGGTTGATGCTGCGAGTGCTTGGTCAGAGGGATGGGTTGATGCTGCGAGTGTTTGGTCAGAGGGATGGGTTGATGCTGCGAGTGCTTGGTCAGAGGGATGGGTTGATGCTGCGAGTGCTTGGTCAGAGGGATGGGTTGATGCTGCGAGCGCTTGGTCAGAGGGATGGGTTGATGCTGCGAGCGCTTGGTCAGAGGGATGGGTTGATGCTGCGAGCGCTTGGTCAGAGGGATGGGTTGATGCTGCGAGTGCTTGGTCAGAGGGATGGGTTGATGCTGCATGCGCAGCTTAAGCCCATGTTTTCTTTCTCAAATGACCTCGGCTACAAGCACTTGGTCATAATGCTTGATGTCCGCATGAAATCGGGGTTAATAAGCTAAAGTTGTCAGGGTGCGTAGAGTGTCCCTTTCAAATAATTTTGTGAACAAACTGAGTGGGAGGGGCTGGCAGTGGGAGGGAGGTGTCACGGAATGGCCCAGCACCCTCAGCCAGGGGCGGGTCGGTGACACTGATTTGGCCATGAACACTTAGGTGCGGTGGCATGCACAGAGTTTTGCAGTACTTTTTATTAGATGTGGTTATGTGTGGTGTAATACAGTGTTCCCCGTTGATTGTGAAATGTGTTCCCTTTGTCTGCCTTGCCCGCCGCCATTTTCCGATTGCCTCGTGGTTGCAATCAGACCATTCGAATCGGAAAATGGCCGATTCGAACCATCCGGTTCGAATCGGAAAATGGCCGATTCGGACCATCCGGTCCGAATCGGCGACTCCCCTGTCACGGGATGGCCCAGCACCCTCAGCCAGGGGCGGTGCAGTGACAGTGGGGACATGGACACTTGGGTGTGGTGGCACGCACCCTGTTTACCAGTTTTTATTTAGATGTGACATTGTGTGGTGTTAATAAAGTGTTCCCCGTTGGTTTATTGTGTAATGTATTTTCCCTTTGTTTGCCTTGCTCGCCGCCATTTTCCGATCCTTGTGGCGCAGTTGGAATTCTCGTTTCGGAAAATGGCCGATTCGAACCATCCGGTTCGAATCGTAAAATGGCCGATTCGGACCATCCGGTCCGAATTGGCGACTCCCTGAAGGCCAAGGGCCAATGGGTCGGGAGGGCGGGCAAGGAGTCCCATTGTATTCTAATTGTGTGCAGAGGTAATAAATGCTTGGACTGTAAATAAAAAAGCCAGATTCTGCAGTACATTCAGCTTTGACTGGTGTGTCTTTATTCTCCGCCGTATTTTCGGATCTGAGTGTCCCCCGCGGCCTCAGAGTACGGTGCCCACTCGGATACGATCCGAATTGAGCGCTCTGACCCTGCATCGAGTATCAGGGCAGAGGCGCTGCTCAGAAAGATTCGATCGGAGGAAGACGGAGATCCGAACCGAACGGCCCCGCCGGGAACCGCGCTTCGGCATTGCGGTAAGACCCGAACTCTCCACTGGTCCCGCCAGATCCGAAACTCCCTCCCATACCGATCCGAAGCCCTCCAGTTCCGATCCGACCCGCCATCCCTTCCCGACTCGAAACCTTCACCGCCCAAGATCCGAAGAGACACCCGCCCCCGGATCGGAAACGTTTCCCGCATAAGATCCGAAACGTTTCCCCATAAGATCCGAATCGTTCTCCGCGGCTGCTAGGGCCGATTCCCACAAGCATCCCACACCCGCCAGGTCAGGGAACCAGTTGCTCGGGACGCTGAGTGCTGCGCGCCTCAGTGGTCGGACTGGTTCCAGGCAGGGGTCCCCTCCACCGCCCGCTAACCCTACCCTAGGGTCACGCCAGGCCGCACGAGACGCCGAGTGTGCGCCACTCGGTAGTCGGGCCAGCGGTAAGCGACGGGGTCACGCAGATAGAGCACACCCGCGGGCGGAACAACATCTCCATTCCGTCATATCCCCGAACTGTAACGGCCAATGGGTCCTGTGAGGGCGGGCAGGGATTCCCATTTATGACGGAATGGAGTATCCGCCTGCGGTCCGGCTCTATCTGACCCCCTCGTTGGTGTTGCCAAGCCCGACTACCGAGTGGCACGGCACCCGGCGTCTCAAGCGGCTTGGGTAGAAGCCTACGTGGCGGTGTAGATCTGGAGAGTAGATGGGGCACCCACGGTGGAAATCCGCCCGACTACCGAGTGGCACGGCACTCGGCGTCTCGAGCAGCGGATCTACTGACCATTGAAAGGCTGGAGACGGTCTGCGTGGCGAACCGCGGTTCAGTAGAGTCTCCTTGACGATGCTGGCACGGTGCTGAGTCGAGGTCCCAATTCTGGGTGGTTGCGGTATCCCAAAATAGGTGGCGCAACGGCGCGGCGAATCGAGGTTTCTGCCGCAAAGTTAGAGGGACCCGTTCCTGGGTGGTGGTGATATGTAGCCGACGTGAAATGAAAACACCAGGCAGAGCTGTATGTTTCAAACACTCAGATGAACTGAATCCTTTAATGAAACAACGCCACTATTTATGCTGAAGTACAGCAGTCATAATTTGCATACCCATACTAATTAGGAGCCTACCCATACAATGAGGTATGGCAGTTATTTACAATCAACATTCTTCACATTCTCTTAGCCTTCAGTCCACATAACATTTCTACATCTATTGTTCCAGCACATCAGATTAAACACACACTATCAGAGATCCCTTAAATTAAACATGTACTTAGATAATGGGGAAAATCCCTGACGCATAATTTACACAACAGCAAAGCTTGTTTACTGTATACACAAAGACACATTTACCTACAGGAATATAGTATTTTAAAACCAAAGCTATGTCATTTCACTAAACTAAATTAAACTAAAACCAAACGATGTAAAGTATATTTAAAATCACACAGGGTACATCTTATTACAGCACATCAAGTAAAACCACATCTAGCAAGGAAAATAAACTGTTCATACATTGAAACGCACACTGCAAACGTTCAAAGGAACACAAGGTCCTTTTAAAAATGTCTTGGGTTTGAGTCCTGGGTCTCGCTGCGCAGAGCCCCTATGTCCCTTCCGTGACACCATTGTATTGTAATTTGTGTGAAGTTGATAAATGCCTGAGCTGTGAATAATAAACCCGGATTTAGCAGTGCATCCAGCCTCGTCTGATGTCTTGATTTCTCCGCCGTGCTTCATCGTCTGAGTATTCCCCGCAGTCTCAGGGTACGGTGTTCAACTAGATCCGAACCGAACCGAGCGCTCTGTGCCTGCATCCCGCATCAGGACAGAGGCGCAGCGTATGGTGTTCGGTTCCCAGACGATTAGCCCGAGATCCGATCCGAAGGGCGCGGCCGTGTACCGCGCTTCGGTATTGCAAGAGACCGCGGTAAGATCCGAAGACTCTGCCGATCCCGCAAGATCCGAAGCTGCATTCACCTACGATCCGAAAGTCCTCCGCAATCAGATCCGAATATTCCGCCGGAAGAGATCCGATCCCCAGATTCGCACGGCCGGCCGCAGTCGTACTCCACACACAAGGTCAGTGAACCAGCTGCTCGGGACGCTGAGTACCGTATGGCTCAGTGGTCGGGCTGGTTCTAGGCAGGGGTCCCCTCCACCGCCCGCTAACCCTTCCCCAGGGTCACGCCAGGCCGCACGAGACGCCAAGTGCCGCGTCACTCGGTAGTCGGGCCAGCGGTAAGCGCCGGGGCCACGCAGATAGAGCACACCCGCAGGCGGACAACATCCCATTCCGTCATACTGGTGGCAGCGGTGGGATCGCTCTCTGCAGGCCCCTAGGAGACCTACGCCATGGTGGTGTACACCCACTACAACCGGGACACCCTGCGTGGGATGTTGGAGAACCGGGGAGGAACGCCGGGTAATAAGAACCGGAAAACTCTGATTAAGGAGCTGCCAGGATGGATCAGAACAGGGCGACGACACCCGTCCCCAGCCCTGTCCACGCAGAGGTGGAGGAAGATGCTTGCCTCAGAGAGGTGCGGCGTCGGATTGCCCTGCTCGGAGATGCCCCAGCGGCGGCGGACAGATACGCCGTGATTCGGGAGGTGTACCGGGAAGTCGAGCGAGAAAAGGAACGCCAGCACGAGCTGCGGTTGGCAGAGCTCCGCGGAGCAGAGCCTGAATATTTTAACCCCGAACCCTACCCCGTGGAACCCTGGGTCGAGGCTTACAGCTCGACTGGAGCTTCACCCTGGGAATCTGCGAACCCCAGTGATTACCCTTTCGGGACTGACAGCTCGCCTGGAGCCTGTATTGGGGACATCACACATCCCAACGACCCTCGGATGGAGACTTACAGCTCGCCTGGAGCTGCATCTGAGGACGCCACATTCCCCGTCGAGGAGCGGTGCTCCTGTGCCGGCACCTTCGCTGACATAGAGGTTGTGTTTTCAAGAAGGCTGCAGGAGGGCCTGGATCGGGACCAGGGGTCCACAGTGGAACTCTGGTACGAGGCCCTGAACCATGAGAGGGACTGCCATGGTGTGTACGTTCCCTCCAACGCTGTCGTTCACCGGGTGCAGTACGATGTGCGAGCAGCGTTCCTGCAAGGTCGGGCTCCGGAGGAGTGGGAGGCCGAGCTCCAGAGTCTGGTGCAACAGGAGATCGCACTGGACGCCGCGTACCGCGCGCTCCGGTGGCTAACCGCCCCCCCGACAACGCGCACTATTGATGGCACCTCCACCGCAGGGCCCCGCTACGGAGGCACAGGGCTGCTCTACGAGAGCATGGCCGCAGACCCCGGGTTCGGAGGAGATTCTGGAGCAACGGGAACTGGAGCTCCCGTCCGACATCAGGGACTCGTTGTTCGAGGAACTGGAGTCCCTAGCAGAGCGAGAGTGTGAGCTCGAGGTGGCCTACCGAAGATTGTTGGACGGCGCCCCGCCGTCGAGCCTGAGTTCCCCGTGCTGGGACGGGTCGGCGGAAGAAGTCGACAGCCCCCAGGTCTGGGACTTATGGGAGGCAGAGGTGGTCCCATGGGTACCCGTTGGGGTCCCAGCAGAGGAAGCTATCTCCTTCACCCCGCCAGCGGACAGGGTGGCCGAGGCCACGGGTCCAGCGGGGGAGCTGGCAACGGGGCAGACCGCCGCTGGCCTCTGTCCACTCCCCGATGCCAAGAGAGTTGTCCTCCAACCAGCGGAAGAGCTGGCCACGGGGCAGAGTGCCGCTGGCCTCTGCCCACTACCCACGGTCTGCCAGGAGGAGCAGACGGATGGTTCCCCCGGGCTGGGCTGTGAGCAGCCACTGATTGCCCCGGGGGGTGAAGAAACCATCCCCCTGCAGGGTGATCGTCACCCAGCGGAAAGGGTTATCTCCTTCACCTCGCACGCGGACAGGGTGGCCGAGGCCACGGGTCCAGCAGAGGAGCTGGCAACGGGGCAGAGCGCTGCTGGCCTCTGCCCACTCCCAGTCGCAGAAGGAGCTGTTCTACAACCAGCAGAAGAGCTGGCTACGGGGCAGAGCGCCGCTGGCCTCTGCCCACGGTTGGCCAGGAGGAGCGGACGGATGGTTCTCCCGGGCGGGGCTGTGAGCAGCCATTGGTGGTCCGGGGGGGTGAAGAAACCGTCCTCTTGCAAGGGGATCCTCACTCGGCAGAAAAGATTACCCCTTTCACCCCGCAAGTGGACAGGGTGGCCGAGGCCACGGGTCCAGCGGAGGAGCTGGCAACGGGGCCGAGTGCCGCTGGCCTCTGCCCACTGCCCACAGTCTGCCAGGTGGAGCAGACAGATGGTCCCCCCGGGCTGGGCTGTGCGCAGCCGTGGTTTGCCCCGGGGGGGGGAAGAAACCATCCTCCCGCAAGGAGATCTCCACTCAGCGGAAGAGTTGACAACGGGGCAGAGCGAGGATGACCCCGTGCGACTGCCGTTGCAGCTATTTATTCCCCTCTTCGGCTGCCAGGAAGAGCAGCCGGGGTTGACCCCATTTGTCCCCTCGGTTGCCGTTTCCGTACCTGCCTCTCCAGCAGAAGAGCTGGCAACGGGGCAGAGCGCCGCTGGCCTCTGCCCATCTGTCACGGAATGGCCCAGCACCCTCAGCCAGGGGGCGGTGCACCGTGACAGTGGTGGCCATGGACACTTAGGTGCGGTGGCACGCACCCGGTTTTATAAGTACGTTTATTTAGATGTGATTGTGTGGTGTAATAAAGTGTCCCCGTTGGTTTATTGCGAAATGTATTTTCCCTTTGTCTGCCTTGCCCGCCGCCATTTTCTGATCGCCTCGTGGTTCAGATCAGAATACTCGGATCGTAAAATGGCCGAATCGGCAACTCCCCGATTCGTAATGGCCAATACGAATCGGGGCCCGGGTGCCTCCTGCCAGCGAGGGCCAATGGGACTTGTGTGGGCGGGCAGGGATCCCCATTGTATTCCTAATTGTGTAAAGTGATAAATGCGTGTGTTGTGAAAAATAAACTCAGATTTTGCAGTGCATCCAGCCTCGCCTGATGTCCTTTACTCTCCGCCGCATATACTGTCTGAGCATCCGCGCGGTCTCAGGGTGCGGTGTCCGGACTTAAGATCAGAACGGACTTAAGATCAGAACGGACTTAAGATCAGAACGGACTTAAGATCAGAACGGACTTAAGATCAGAACCGAAGGCGCGGCCGCGTACCGCGCTTCGGTATACCAAGTGAGCGGTGATCAGATCCGAAGATTCAGCCGCTCCCGTAAGATCCGAAGATTCATCCGTTTAAAGATCCGAATATTCCTCCACATAAGATCCGAATATTCCTCCGCAATCAGATCCGAATATTCCTCCGCGGCAGATCCGATCCCCAGATTCGCACGGCCGCCCGCAGACGCACTCCACACCCACAAGGTCAGTGAACCAGCTGCTCGGGACGCTGAGTGCCGTATGGCTCAGTGGTCGGGCTGGTTCTAGGCAGGGGTCCCCTCCACCGCCCGCTAACCCTTCCCCAGGGTCACGCCAGGCCGCACGAGACGCCGAGTGCGCGTCACTCGGTAGTCGGGCCAGCGGTAAGCGACGGGGGTCACGCAGATAGAGCACACCCGCAGGCGGAACAACATCTCCATTCCGTCATACCATCTTTGCAACCCTTTGGCTCGGAGGCCTCCCGCAGCCACGGTTCTTTCCAACGGCTGACCTGGGCACCCGGGGCGCGTGCATTTAGCACCCGTTTTCCCCTGGTGAGCGATAACCCTGGAGGGGACACAGGAGGTACTCCTCCCCAGCCATATGCCCTTTCGCCCAGCCGGGGCAACCCTATGGACGTGGGGCCCCGACCAAGCTGGCACGGTCGCAAGGCCAAATGGAGAAGCCTGGTGGCCCGGCCTCCCCAGACGGACTACGGGCCTGGGAGCACCGACTTCCCCGGTATGACCCGGTGGGGTCAGACCAGGTGCGTCGAACTGTGGGAAGGGGGAGGAGTGTCACGGAATGGCCCAGCACCCTCAGCCAGGGGCGGGTCGGTGACACTGATTTGGCCATGAACACTTAGGTGCGGTGGCACGCACAGGGTTTTGCAGTACTTTTTATTAGATGTGGTTATGTGTGGTGTAATACAGTGTTCCCCGTTGATTGTGAAATGTGTTCCCTTTGTCTGCCTTGCCCGCCGCCATTTTCCGATTGCCTCGTGGTTGCAATCAGATTATTCGAATCGGAAAATGGCCGATTCGAACCATCCGGTTCGAATCGTAAAATGGCCGATTCGGACCATCCGGTCCGAATCGGCGACTCCCCGAACTGTAACGGCCAATGGGTCCTGTGAGGGCGGGCAGGGATTCCCATTGTATTGTAATTTGTGTGAAGTTGATAAATGCCTGAGCTGTGAATAATAAACCCGGATTTAGCAGTGCCTCCAGCCTCGACTGATGTCTTTATTTCTCCGCCGTACTTCATCGTCTGAGTATTCCCCGCAGTCTCAGGGTACGGTGTTCAACTAGATCCGAACCGAACCGAGCGCTCTGTGCCTGCATCCCGCATCAGGACAGAGGCGCAGCGTATGGTGTTCGGTTCCCAGACGATTAGCCCGAGATCCGATCCGAAGGGCGCGGCCGTGTACCGCGCTTCAGTATTGCAAGAGACCGCGGTAAGATCCGAAGACTCTGCCGATCCCGCAAGATCCGAAGCTGCATTCACCTACGATCCGAAAGTCCTCCGCAATCAGATCCGAATATTCCGCCGGAAGAGATCCGATCCCCGAAATCGGCCGGCCGCCCGCAGTCGTACTCCACACCCACAAGGTCAGTGAACCAGCTGCTCGGGATGCTGAGTACCGTATGGCTCAGTGGTCGGGCTGGTTCTAGGCAGGGGTCCCCTCCACCGCCCGCTAACCCTTCCCCAGGGTCACGCCAGGCCGCACGAGACGCCGAGTGCCGCGTCACTCGGTAGTCGGGCCAGCGGTAAGCGCCGGGGCCACGCAGATAGAGCACACCCGCAGGCGGACAACATCCCATTCCGTCATAGGAGGGACTTTGCTCAAGTGACTTGACCTGAGTGTGAGCGGGAGTGGGTATGGACAAAAAAACGGATCTGAGTGTGGGAGAGAGTTTGGGGAAAGCGATCAGACCAAAGGGAGGGAATGGTAGTTCCCAGACCAAAGAGGGTGTGGCAGGGAGGGTGGGGCGGTGGCACAGGACTCCAGCTTCAAGTATGGATAAAACACAGGCATACAGCTCCTTCACCCAGTGGCAGTATCCTATTGTTTGTGTTATAGTTCTGCTACTGTTGTAAACAGCATAAAAACAAACTGGTTATGTCTGACATAACCCTAGAACTAAATCATACCTAGTAAAGCGGCGGCGCGTCTTCTCCAATCAGGTCCGAGTCTGAGGTAATTTGTGTTTAACTCAGCCTGACTCTAAACAGTGTGTGCTGTACACAGGACCATTAATCGACACCGATTAATCGATAATTAAAATTGTTGACAACTATTTTAATCATCAATTAGTTGTTTCAGCGCTACATAATCTACACATCACCACATATACACATTACACACATAATATACACCATTATATACACATCGTGTGTGTGTGTGTATATGTGTACACATACATCATATATAATATACACCTCACCACATCATGTATACACCACACATACATCATATAATATATATAGCAGTCTGTAGTGATACCTTTTTTATTGAACTAACGTTACATTTAAAATACAAGCTTTCAAAGTGATCCTCTCTGTGTCAGGTCTGGAAGCTATACTGCAGCAGAATAATAGAATTTAACATTAGGACATTAATCGTTTAATTGGGCACACAGTTGGGGGTGTTAGATGTTGTGAATCGCCAGAGTGGGGAAAGAAAAAAAGGGGCAAAATAAAAACCATTAAGGTGTCTCAGGCACATAAGACAACAGTGATAAGATCATGACCACTTCAAAGGGAAAGTGAAAGGACAAAAAAAAACCAGTGAATTATGAAGAAGACACAGAAGAAGAAAAAAAAAAACAGGAAAAAGAGAACCAAACCCCAACCAGAATTATGAATATTATGTGACGTTAGTATAATGTAGATTCGGGTTTTTGAACCCATTAAGTCCTTGTTTTATAGTGTCGAAATATGTGATCATTTTCTTTTCATATGTTTTGCGTTCATGGTGGTCTTTAAAATATCCTTTGAGGATTTTAAAAACTGTGACTCCCACGTATAACTACGTACGGATTCCGTATGGACCAACAGGTCCCTCAAACTGCGACTTTTTTTGTAACAAAACATGGGACGTTGTTTGAATGTTTTTGGTAAAGTTTGGTCATATTGCAATGCTTGCCAATTTCTCTTGACCATTGGCAAGCATTGCAATATGACCAAACTTTACTAAAATCATTCAAACAACGTCCCATGTTTTGTTACAAAAAAAAAACAGTTTGAGGGACCTGTTGGTCCATACGGACCTTGTACGTAGTTATACGCGGGAGTCAAACCGTTTTTGTAACTGGGGTTGTAAGAGGTGTTTAGGGTGCGTAACATGTGGGCATATGGTACCGGCCAAGACCTTTCAACATCCCCACACTGGAAAAAAATACCCAATACGGCATACGATAACTTGTAGGACAGTTTGTCGTATATAAAATAATGTGCCCTTGTGGCCTGACTTCTATAGGGAAGACCACTACACAACTCTGCAAAACAATTAGAAACCACAGGTCTGATATTAGAATAGCCTACAGGGATGGCCGTTCTGATAAGCCAGTTGCCAGTTATATTTTTTTTAGAACAGGGCCATTTGTTCTCCTCATTAAAGTTTGTCGCGATTGACCATGTACCCCCCCCTCCTGAGAAGGGGTGGAGACATAGGCGTGCGCACAGGGTGTGCCGGGTGTGCCCAGGCACACCCTAATGTTGGGTGAAGGGTTTATTTTTGACCCCTACATAGATATTTTGGATGTTCCTTATCTGTTTCATGATTACTATTACATGAATAATGACTGTATCTCAGCATAAACATTGGTTATGCCCGTACGTGTGTCTGGTGTGACTAAGAAGAGGATGAACAGGTCCTTTTTCACCTCCTACATTGACATTTTCGATGCCCCTTATCTGGGTCATGATAAATAACATTAAAACTGACTGTATCTCTGGTTACAGGCTCATTATTTTGAATGAAAAATGAGTTTTTTTTGCAAAATCTTCTAAACTTTAGTTTTCAGTTAATAAATGTTCTATGGGTGCACACCCTAATGTAAGGGGCTGCGCACGCCAGTTGGTGGAGATAGGGGGTTAGTTCTACTTAAAAAGAGGCAAAGTGGATCCATCCATGTACTGGATACGGTTTAAATGAAAGGAATATGTATTCTGTATATGTTTGATATACGGGAGCAATGATAGTAAAAAAAGATATTAGGAACATCACAAGGGTGATATTATTGCAGTTAACTGTTGTAACATTGAGGCATTTGTTTATTTTTTTCTGTTATTCACAGTGTGCTAATGTTTTTAAATTAAATTGATTGTCACCCACAGGTGTGCGAGGTGGGCACAGGCGATGTGTATCCTTCGCACAGGAAGGCAGGATAGAAAGGTGATCGTTAGTAGTTGTGGCATTTACGTAACTAGGACAATGAGGGGGACGTCATCACGCTGTGCCAGATTTCCGATGCGTAAACGATGCGCCTACGAACCGAATGGACGCTTCGTACGCCGCGATGGTGAGCATCCGGTGTTTATAATTTTGGTGTAATTATGTTTCCTATTTAAGCTGCCTAGGTAGGGAATGGGGTATGTTGTCTTTTTGTCCTGAAGAGGGTTCCAGGAAGGGACCAAAACATTGACTGTATGGAACAATAAAGATTGGAACGATAAAGATCCTGGAGTGCTGGCAATTTTTTCATTGATCTACATTCCCGAGGCCACTGCCGGGCACATGGACTTGAACTGGTGAACCGTGAGTGCAAACCACAACAGCATTTTTTTATGTGTGTAGTCTATATGACGGAATGGAGATGTTGTTCCGCCTGCGGGTGTGCTCAATCTGCGTGACCCCTTCGCTTACCGCTGGCCCGACTACCGAGTGACGCGCACTCGGCGTCTCGTGCGGCCTGGTGTGACCCTGGGGAAGGGTTAGCGGGCGGTGGAGGGGACCCCTGCCTAGAACCAGCCCGACCACTGAGCCATACGGCACTCAGCGTCCCGAGCAGCTGGTTCACTGACCTTGTGGGTGTGGAGTGCGTCTGCGGGCGGCCGTGCGAATCTGGGGATCGGGTCTGCCGCAGAGGAATATTCGGATCTGATTGCGGAGGAATATTCGGATCTTATGTGGAGGAATATTCGGATCTTTAAACAGATGAATCTTCGGATCTGATCACCGCTCACTTGGTATACCGAAGCGCGGTACGCGGCCGCGCCTTCGGTTCGGATCTTAAGTCCGTTCTGATCTTAAGTCCGTTCTGTTCTTAAGTCCGTTCTGATCTTAAGTCCGTTCTGATCTTAAGTCCGTTCTGATCTTAAGTCCGTTCTGATCTTAAGTCTGGACACCGCACCCTGAGACCGCGCGGGATGCTCAGACAGTATATGCGGCGGAGAGTAAAGGACATCAGGCGAGGCTGGATGCACTGGAAAATCTGCCTTTATTTTTCACATCACATACATTTATCACTTTACACAATTAGGAATACAATGGGGATCCCTGCCCGCCCACACAAGTCCCATTGGCCCTCGCTGGCAGGAGGCACCCTGGCCCCGATTCGTATTGGCCAATACGAATCGGGGAGTTGCCGATTCGGCCATTTTAAGATCCGAATATTCTGATCTGAACCACGAGGCGATCAGAAAATGGCGGCGGGCGTGGCAGACAAAGGGAATTACATTTCACAATACCAACAGGGGACACTTTATACACCACACAATAATCACATCTAAATAAAAGTACTTATAAAACTAGGTGCGTGCCACACACCCCAAGTGTCCAAAGCCACCACTGTCACTGTGCACCGCCCCTGGCTGAGGGTGCTGGGCCATTCCGTGACACTCCTCCCCCTCCCCCAGTTCGACGCACCTGGTCTGACCCCACCGGGTCATACCGGGGAAGTCGGCGCTCCCAGGCCCATAGTCAGTCTGGGGAGGCCGAGTCACCAGGCCTCTCCATTTGGCCTTGCGGCCGTGCCAGCTTGGTCGGGCCCCCACGTCCTCAGGGTGACCCCGGCTGGGCAAAGGTACATACATCCGGGCCGGAGTACCCCTGTGTCCCCCCAGGGTTGTCGCTCACCTGGGGAACCCGGGTGCCAACTGCACGCGCCCCAGGTGCCCAAGTCAGCCGTGGAACAGAACCGTGACTGCGTGAGGCCCCCGAGCCCAAGGGTTGCAAAAATGGGCAGAGGCCAGCGGCGCTCTGCCCCGTTGCCAGCTCCTCCACTGGATGGCCAGGTACGGACACGGCAACCGAAGGAGCACCTCGAGCCAGACCTGGCTGCTCTTCCTGGTGGCCGACGAGGGGGACCAGGGGATGCAACCGCAGTTGCACGGGGTCATCCTTGCTCCGCCCCTCGAGGCAAGTTGACAGAAACGGGCAGAGGCCCGCGGCGCTCTGCCCTGGTGCCAGCTCTTCCGCTGGGTGGGGATCTTCTGGCAAAAGGATAGTTTCTTTTCCCCCCGGGACCGTCACTGGCTGCGCACAACCCAGCCCGGGGAAACCATCTGCCTGCTCCGCCTGGCAGACTGTGGGTGGTGGGCAGAGGCCAGCGGCGCTCTGCCCCGTGGCCAGCTCTTCAGCTGCGCGAGGATCTCCTTGCGGGAGGATGGTTGCTTCACCCCCCGGGGCCAACAATGGTTGGGCACAACCCATCCCGGGGGAACCATCTGTCTGCTCCACCTGGCAGACTGTCAGCAGGGGGCAGAGGCCAGCGACGCTCTGCCCCGTGGCCAGCTCTTCCGCTGGTTGGCAATCTCCTGGTGGCGGGGTGGTCTCTTCACCCCCCGGGGCAATCAGTGGTTGCGCGCAACCCATCCCGGGGGAACCATCCGTCTGCTCCTCCTGGCAGACATTGAGTAGTGGGCAGAGGCCAGCAGCACTCTGCCCCGTAGCCAGCTCTTCCGCTGGTCGGAGATCTCCTTGGGGAAGGATGGTCTCTTCACCCCCCGGGGCAACCAATGGTTGCGCACAACCCATCCCGGGGGAACCATCCGTCTCCTCCCCCGCTGGACCCGTGGCCTCGGCCACCCTGTCCTCTTGCGGGGTACAGGGGGTATCTTCCTCAATCGAAACCCCCACGGGCACCCATGGGTCCGCCTCGGCCTCCCATAGGTCCCAAACCTGGGGACTGTCGACTTCCTCCGCCGACCCGTCCCACCACGGGGAGCTCAGGCTCGACTGCGGAACGCCGTCCAACAGTCTCCGATAAGCCACCTCGAGCTCCCACTCTCGCTCTGCTAGGGACTCCAGCTCCTCGAACACCGAGTCCCTGCTGTCTGACGGGATCTCCAGTTCCCGTCGCTCCAGGATGTCTTCCATCCGCTCCTCGGTCTCCTCTCCAAACTCGGGGTCGGCGGCCATGCCCTCGTAGAGCAGCCCCGTACCTCCGTAGCGAGGCCCTGGAGTGGAACTGCCTCCAATAGGGCGCACTGTCGGAGCGGCGGTTAGCCACCGGAGCGCGCGGTACTCGGCGTCCAGTGCGATCTCCTCCTGCACCAGGCTCCGGAGCTCGGCCTCCCACTCCTCTGGGGCCCGCCCCTGCAGGAACGCTGCTCGCACATCGTACTGCACTCGATGGACGACAGCGTCGGAGGGAATGTACACCCCATGGCAGTCCCGCTCATGGTCCAGGGCCTCGTACCACAGCTCCTCTGTGGACCTCTGGTCCTGCTCCAGGCCCTCCTGCAGCTCTCTTGCCAGCACGACCCTCATGTCGGCGTAGGTGCCAGCGCAGGAGCACCGCTCCTCAACGGGGAATGGGGCGTCCTCAGATGCAGCTCCAGGCGGGCTGTGAGTCTTCATCCGAGGGTCGCGGGGAGAAGTGACGTCCTCAGTACAGGCTCCAGGCAAGCTGAGAGTCCCGCAAGCGTAGTCACTGGGGTTTGCAGATTCCCCAGGTGAAGCTCCAGTCGAGCTGTGAGCCTCGACCCAGGGTTCCACAGGGTAGGGTTCGGGGTCAACATAATCAGTCTCTGCTCCGCGGAGCTCTGCCAACCGCAGCTCGTGCTGGCGTTCCTTCTCCTGCTCAACTTCCCGGTAGAACTCCCGAATCACTTGATATCTGGCCCTCCGCCGGGGCATCACCGAGCAGGGCAATCCGACGCCGCAACTCCCTGAGGCCAGCATCTTCCTCCACCTCTGCGCGGACAGGGCTGGGGACGGGCATCATCGCCTCGTCCTGATCCATCCTAGTCAGTTCCCTGATCAGGGTCTTCCTCTTTTTGTTACCCGGCGTTCCTCCCCGGTTCTCCAACATCCCACGCAGGGTGTCCCGGTTGTAGGGGGTGTACACCGCCATGGCGTAAGTCTCCTAGGGGTCTGCAGAGAGCGATCCCACCGCTGCCACCAGTATGACGGAATGGAGATGTTGTTCCGCCTGCGGGTGTGCTCAATCTGCGTGACCCCTTCGCTTACCGCTGGCCCGACTACCGAGTGACGCGCACTCGGCGTCTCGTGCGGCCTGGCGTGACCCTGGGGAAGGGTTAGCGGGCGGTGGAGGGGACCCCTGCCTAGAACCAGCCCGACCACTGAGCCATACGGCACTCAGCGTCCCGAGCAGCTGGTTCACTGACCTTGTGGGTGTGGAGTGCGTCTGCGGGCGGCCGTGCGAATCTGGGGATCGGGTCTGCCGCGGAGGAATATTCGGATCTGATTGCGGAGGAATATTCGGATCTTATGTGGAGGAATATTCGGATCTTTAAACAGATGAATCTTCGGATCTTATGGGAGCGGCTGAATCTTCGGATCTGATCACCGCTCACTTGGTATACCGAAGCGCGGTACGCGGCCGCGCCTTCGGTTCGGATCTTAAGTCCGTTCTGATCTTAAGTCTGGACACCGCACCCTGAGACCGCGCGGGATGCTCAGACAGTATATGCGGTGGAGAGTAAAGGACATCAGGCGAGGCTGAATGCACTGGAAAATCTGCCTTTATTTTTCACATCACATACATTTATCACTTTACACAATTAGGAATACAATGGGGATCCCTGCCCGCCCACACAAGTCCCATTGGCCCTCGCTGGCAGGAGGCACCCTGGCCCCGATTCGTATTGGCCAATACGAATCGGGGAGTTGCCGATTCGGCCATTTTAAGATCCGAATATTCTGATCTGAACCACGAGGCGATCAGAAAATGGCGGCGGGCGTGGCAGACAAAGGGAATTACATTTCACAATACCAACAGGGAACACCTTATTACACCACACAATAATCACATCTAAATAAAAGTACTTATAAAACTAGGTGCGTGCCACCACACCCAAGTGTCCAAAGCCACCACTGTCACTGTGCACCGCCCCTGGCTGAGGGTGCTGGGCCATTCCGTGACAGTCTATATGATGCATATATTATGCGCACGTGATATATACAACATATATATATAGTGCATGTATATAGGATGTACACAGAGATATTGTGTTTTTTACAGTATGTGTAGGATGTGTAACTGTAAAAAAAAATATATAAAATTATTTAGTTGATTTTAGTTTTAGGAGACTGTCACGGGATGGCCCAGCACCCTCAGCCAGGGGCGGTGCAGTGACAGTGGTGACATGGACACTCGGGTGTGGTGGCACGCACCTTGTTTTTCGTTATTTTATTTAGATGTGACATTGTGTGGTGTTAATAAAGGGTTCCCCGTTGGTTATGGTGTGATGTATTTTTCCCTGTGTTTGCCTTGCTCGCCGCCATTTTCCGATCCTTGTGGCGCAGTTGGAATTTCGATTCGGAAAATGGCCGATTCGAACCATCCGGTTCGAATCGTAAAATGGCCGATTCGGACCATCCGGTCCGAATTGGCGACTCCCTGAAGGCTAAGGGCCAATGGGTCCTGGGAGGGCGGGCAAGGAGTCCCATTGTATTCTAATTATGATAAGAAGTAATAAAAGTCTGTACTGTAAACAATAAAGGCAGTTCCTGCAGTGCATTCAGCTGTGTCTGGTGTGGCTTGATTCTCCGCCGTATTTCGGATCTGAGTGTCCCCCGAGGCCTCAGAGTACGGTGCCCCATCCGATCCGAATCGAGCGCGCTGACCCTGCATCGAGCATCAGGGCAGCGGCGCTACATCAGAAGATTCGATCGGGAACTTCGGAGAGCCGATCCGAATCGAGCGCGCTGACCCTGCATCGAGCATCAGGGCAGCGGCGCTCCATCAGAAGATTCGATCGGAACCAACACAGCGATCCGAACTGAACGGCCCCGCCGGGAGCCGCGCATCGACCGTAGCGGTAAGACTCGTCTTTTCACCTGGTCCCGCCAGATCCGAAGCGCCTTTCCCCTACCGATCCGAATCCCTCCAGTTCCGAACCGACCCTTCATCCCTTCCCGACCCGAAACATCGCCGCTCAAGATCCGAAGAAACCTCCGCCCCGGATCGGAAACGTTTCCCACTTAAGAACCGAAACGTTTCCCCATAAGATCCGAATCTTCCTCCGCAGCCGTTAAGGCTGATTCCCGCACGCGTCCCACACCCGCCAGGTCAAGAAACCAGTTGCTCGGGACGCTGAGTGCTACATGGCTCAGTGGTCGGACTGGTTTCAGGCAGGGGTCCCCGCCACCGCCCGCTAACCCTACCCTAGGGTCACGCCAGGCCGCACGAGACGCCGAGTGGGCGCCACTCGGGCCAGCGGTAAGCGACGGGGTCACGCAGATTGAGCACACCCGCAGGCGGAACAACATCTCCATTCCGTCATAGAGACAAGTCTGTTTTTTTTGGATGTTGGGGAGGAGAGCAAAATTCAAAGGAGGTGGGGGGGGGAAGAAAATATTTGCCCAGGGCCCAGTCATTGGCCCTGCCTAGGAGTAAACCCTTTGGATGGATTCTATATTGGACATTTCTCCCTCATTAGTTGTAACCTGAGGCTCAAATTCTCCACCAGTGATAGACAAGACGGTAAAGACTTGTAGGAAGAGTCAGTAGACATGATTTATAGGGGTGCCGGACAAAATCCCTACAGCCAGGTTCCCTAATGCCAACATCCCGACGGCCGACTTCCAGACAGAACAAGTGCCGTTCATACCAAGTTCCCTACACGGCCAACTTCCAGACATCCAAAATCCCAGCGGCTAACCCTAATACTAACACTTAGGGAGTTAGGCTTAGGGGTTATTGTTAGGTTTAGGGGGTTAGGGCTGGGGGGTTAAGGCTAGGTTTTGGGGGGTTAGGGTTTGGGCTGGGTTTGGGGGAATTGGGGAGTTAGGGTTTGGGCTAGGTTTGTTTTTTTGAGAAAGTATTTTACCAGGAAGGATACATTGAGATTTCTCTCGTTTTCAAGTATGTCCTGGGTGGCGAGTATGAACCGTTAGGTGTCTTGCCCAAGGACACTTACTAGAGAGGTGCTCGTCAGGATCGAACCCATGTCTCCACAGGCTCTCTCCATGCAGAGCAGTGATGTTACCTCTACTCCATCAGCCGGTACTTAGGAGGGATAGGGTTAGGGCTAGGTTTAGGGGGTTAGTGAGTAGGGTTAGTGTTAGCCGCTGGGATTTTGGATGTTTGGAAGTTGGCCATCAGGGAGTTGTCTGTGTGTAGGGAAGTTGGCCGTCAGGATTTTGGCATTAGGGAACCTGGTTGTAGGGATTTCGACCCAAACCCAATGTATAGTAAACCCTCACTAACCCTTAATGTGACGCACAAAGAACTCACACTCACCTGTACAATAGACGTCATACTTTAACATCCCAGTGAGCTTGTAGACGTAGAATCCCCCTGGACAAGTTTTGACGGGAATGGAGGGTCCGGTTGAACAGCCTTTAATGCCATTAATTAGAAGAGACACCATCTTCACCCCCTCCCCAATAGCAGGGTGAGGGCCACCAAGACTGTAGGGCTCGAGGGAGCCACACTTCAGGGCACCAACACAGCCCTCCTTCATGCTTACCGCAATGTTACCAGTATATCGGTACCAGCCAACGTTGTATCGGTCAGTGATGAACTTGCCGGTCGAATCAATGGTGAACAGTCTGGCGTCTCCGTTCAGTGGCAGGTAGTTGGTGCAGGGGTCAGCACACTTAGCATTTCCATTGATGGTCAGGCAGTCCAGTTTGTCCGGGCAGACCACCGATGGACAGGAGCTTTGTTGATGTTATTGCACAGGTAGACACCTTTCATGTTCTGGCAGGTGGTTGAAGGGCTGCACATATTCTGTGTCGGGATATTGCACTCGTTAATGTCCAGACACTTCTTACCGGCTTGGTCCCACACGTAGCCCTTGGGGCAGCAGTTGTAGCCGCTGCAGTAAACCATCTTTGTGCATTTATATCCATTTCCTATCGATCCAGCGGGACATGAACATACCACGTAGCCTTCAGGCTTCTGCTCGCAGATTGCATTCCCGACCACGTCGCAGTCTTTGCAGGTTTTGGCGACTGAGGGAGAGAAACGAGAAGGGAAGATTGTGACTCTGTGAAACCTTCTTACACTGACAGCTAATGGGGAACAAACCCTGATTCCTGAGTCCCCCCCCCCCGAATCCAGAAAACTGACAACCTGATTTCCTGCTTCAATGAGTGTCCACTAATACTGTCTGTACAGGAAGAGCAGCTCAGGTACAAAGGCCATGGTGCAACCTACTAAATCAGTTTCCCCATTGTATGAACCCCCTAAATCCTACAGCCTGATACACACAACTGCACAGCCTGATACACACATACACACTACCACACCTACCCAACTATGCACTATTACAGCCTGATACAAACATAAACAACTAAGCACTATTACACTCTGACACACACAGATCACGAACTTCCCTCTACTACAGCCTCAATCATACACAACTATGCTCTACGTATATCCAATTACGCTCCACCGCAGCCTGATGCACAAACCCAACTACCCTCTATTACACTCATACATCGAATTACATTCTACTACACTCTGACGCACACACTACCAACTACGTACTACAGCCTGATACACACATACCCAACTAAGCACTAGGGATGAGCTGTTCAGTTCAATTCGAACATCGCCCGTTCGCGAACTCCAAACATTTCCGCATGTTCGCCCACAATGGACCACAATGCACTTTTTCCACTGGCCTAAAGCTTGTAATTGGCTACAGCCTGCACCTGACCACAGTTTAGGTGCAAGACAGGTGCAAGACTATGCCAATCATGGCTCAATCATGGGCTCACAGAGCTAAGTCCCGCAGCACACTATATAAGGCGTCCCTTGCAGCCTCAGCACATGTTTTTTTGAGAGGAGATTGTTGTGTTAGCGTGTGTTCTCACTGCCAGTCTGCCACCAGCTATTGGGGGGGTTCTCACTTCTACAAAATATCTGGGAATTGTTGTAATCTGTGTTCTCACTGCCACCCATCAGGGGGTCTCACTGATTTATAGGTGGTTTCTGGGAATTGTAATCTGTGTCCCCCAACAGGGGGGCTCAGTGACTTATAGGAGGTTCCTGGGAATTGTAATTAGTGTCTTGTCGCTGGCTGCCAGCTATCAGGGTGTCTGAGTTATACCAGAGTTCTGTAAATCTTTATACCAGAGTTGAATCAGAGTTCTGTATATATTTAATCTATCACTCACCATGTCAGAAAGACCAAAAAGGACAGGCAGACGCTCCCAGACACAGATAAGAGGGCAAGCAGCCTCTGTGTCGGGAGGCTGTGCCTCTGGATGTGGTGGACGTGGTGCATCCTCTGCAGGGGCGCGCTTGTCCTTTCTAACTGGTGCTGGCCATCTTAAGCAGCAGCAACATACAGAGGATTTGGTGGATTGGCTAACCAGGCCATCCTCATCCTCGGAGTCCTCTGCCAGCCAGGCTTGTAGTGCTTTACAGTCCACCACAGCTGCTAAAACATCTAATGCAGCCTCCATGTCCACAGCTACTCCTGCCGTAGCCTCGCTATCACACACGGAGGAGTCAGCTGAATTGTTTGACTACAATGAGAGTGACATGCTGCTTGAGGATGCGCAGCAAGTACAGTGCTCTGATTCAATCTCTGAGGTTGAGGAAGGGAGTATAATCAACCTGGAGGAAGGGGGTGCCAGTGATGACACACAAATAACTGGCACTCATGTTACCCCAGCAGCTGCAACATACTGCCAAGTTGGCTCCAGTGATGAGGAGATAGGGGGTGATGACAATGATGAGGTCACTGACTCCACCTGGGTGCCTGATCGAACAGAGGAGTCAAGTGAGGAGGAGGAGGAGGCACAACAAACACGAGGCACAACGTCCTCTGACCAACCATAGCACTAGCCAGTCCAAGGCATCAGATGTCAGAGCTGCTCAGGTGCAGAACGCTGTTGTCTCAAAGCACACATCCAGAAACTCTGCTGTCTGGGAGTTCTTTAAGAAATGTGCAGCAGACCGCACCGTTGCTACTTGTAATCTATGTCAGTTGAGGATCAAGCGTGGGAAAGACATCCCACGCTTGGGTACCATGTGCTTGAGGCGACATATGACCACCTGCCACGCATCCCGTTTGTGCAACACTTTGCGTAGGTCCTCCTCACCTGTCTCTACCCCCACTATATGTCCTGCCATGTCATTGACTCCAACGTCCACTGACAGGGATGATGCTACAGTAATGGATGTACCAGGTCTTTCCTCACAATGAGACATCATCCCAGTAGCTGAAGATTTACTCAGTCAGATTACTTTGCCGCAGCTGCTGCAGCGAAAGAAAAAATATAGTCCCAAGCACAGCATGTAAATGCCAGCTTACCAAAATTACTCGCATTGCAGGCTGCCTTTCCAGCTGGTGAACTCTGCTTCCTTCAGTGAATTTGCTGAATGTGCTGTACAACAGTGGCAGGTTCCAAAACGCCATTTCTTTTCACGGAAGGCCATTCCAGCACATGGAAGACAATGTTATGGAGTCATTGGGACTGGCAGTCAGCAGCAAGGTGCACGTGATTTTAGACATGTGGTCCAGCAAGCATGGACAGGGTCGTTACATTTCCTTCATGGCACACTGGATAACTCTGATTGCAGCTGAGAGGGATCCAAGACGGGGCTCTGTGCTGGAGCTTGTTCATCCACCACGCCTCCAGAAAGCTGCTTGTATGAGGTCTGTCTACTCCACCACCACCTCTCCCTCTTCCTCCTTCTCCTTCTGTGTCTCTGGCGAAGTGGCAGTTAAACCGACGTGTGACAGGGGCTACGCAATGGCACAAGCAAAAAGATGCCATACTGTGCATGAGCTGGTTTGTTTAGGGGACAGGAGCCACACCGGGCCAGAAATTCTGTCAGCTCTGCAGGTGCAGTGATGGTTAACACCACACCTGCTTGAGATAGGAATGGTCGTCTGTGATAATGGCAGCAACCTTCTCTCCGCCCTACGCCAGGGTAAGTTGATGCATGTACCATGCCTAGCACACATCCTAAATCTGGTGGTACAGCGTTTCCTAACCAGGTACCCAGGGCTGGCAGGGCTTCTCAGTCAGGCCAGAAAAGTCTGCAGCCACTTCAGACGGTCATTCCCAGCAAGTGTTCGCCTTGCAGAAATTCAAAGAGAATTCCACCTTCCCACAAACCGTCTGATCTGTGACATGCCCACCAGGTGGAACTCGACCTTAGCAATGCTGCAGCATCTGCACAAGCAGTAGAGGGCCATCAACGAGTACCTGTGAGTATGGCACAAGGACAGGTTCAGGTCAACTTGGTTCTCCCCCCCACAGTAGCTGATGATCAAAGATGCATGCACAGTACTAGCTCTCAAGGCCCCAGTCTTTCCGCAGACAGCATTCCTGTGGGTCCTCCTCAGATCAGACAGGAGGAGGAGGAGGAATATTTAAGTAGTGTGGACATTAAAGGTGGGGATTCCTCAAGGGAGGGGTTTTGTGTGCCCAGAAACCCAAGGACTAGTACGTGGCTGGGAGGAGGAAGTGCACGATGGGGTCATCCTCCTCATTGACCAGGAAGACTTGGAAGCTAATGCCACCTCCAACCTATGGTGCATGGGCTCCCTTATCCTGCAAAGCCTGCTAAAGGACCCCAGGATTCGTGCTATCAAGGAGAGGGATCATTACTGGTTGGCACGCCTTCTTGATCCACGATACAAGGGTAAAGTTGCAGAGCTCATCCTGCCCACACAGAGGGAGGACAGGCTGAAAAACTTAAGGACGCTCTAAAGTGACAATTGTGTAACACCTTTCCAGGCACTGGTAGGTTACCAAATGATGACACAGGTGCTTCTGAGGCTGCGGTTGATCAGAGGAAGAGCTGTGAAAGGTTCCACTTGACTGATGCCTTTTCCAAAAAATTTTAGTCCACGACGCCCAGGGGCGTCAAATGTAGGCACCCATTGCCAGCGTCTTCACCGTATGGTGCAGGACTACCTAGAGGCAAAGGCAGACCTGGATAACTTTCCAGCAGATGATCCACTGGCTTACTGGGTGTCAGTGGCGACTCTAGGAACAATATTTAGGAACAATATTGAGCGACAAAAATTTCCCTGCTGCAGCATATAAATAATACATGTTTCAGGGCAAGACTTATCCATGTGTCACTTTAAACATGGTCCACACGGTCACCCTAATAATCAACCACTTCCATACTATGAATAACCCCCAGCATAAAATGTTAAAAATTAGGCAATATATTAGGATATATGTGGATAAAGGATACATTTATAATAGAGCCTACTGCAACAGCAATGACAATGCGGACCAAATCCATTGCTATGGTGTATGGGGCCAAGAGAACACCTGTGCTGAATTCCTTTCAAATGCCTGTTCATTTTGGGTGAGTACCTGTTTTTTCTGGTTTTTTTGGAGATAGCGCCAGGGTTGAGCAGTAGGTAAAATGTTGCAATTAGCGCCCCTAAAAAATTAGCGCTGGCACCAAGTGATCTGTTAGCTGCAAAAGCGCTAGAGATCTCTAGCGCTCTCAGTGTTAAGTAAAGGACGCAGAAAGTACAGTAAGCTTGCGGTACAAATCGCTAATAGCAACACACTAAGTGATTTTTCCCATTTGTAGCAGGAGGCAAACTATCTGGTCAGGCGCTAGACTCAATTAACCTGGCGCTAACGCAAAACCATGCCGACGCAAGGGTTAATCCAAACCAGGTAATAGTGCCCTAAATGAGTATATATAAATAAGAGTCCAAAACCCCTGAGTAATGTGATGCAATAAGTAATGTGATGCAATGATGCCTTTTTATTGTACTAACCTGATACTTATAAATTAATAAATTTGCCGCAATTCGTCAGTTTTCGCTGAATGTCTGATTGCTGCTTCAGCGACTCCACTTTTAGCAAATTACAGTGACCATTCGCTAAATAGGAATTCACTATATTTTCGGCTAAATGAATTCCCCGAAATATGACGAAAAGCAAAGGATCTAAAGATGATTAGACGCTTTAGATTCTAACTTCCATAATAACCCCTAAAATGCTATATACCCAGGGAAATACAATAAAAATAATAAACAATGTGGCATTTAGCTACCCCCTTAACCCCTAATATGCCATTAATCATGGGAAAACATGAAATGAATACTGTGCAGCATGTAGCCTACCTATTAACCCCTACAATGCAATTAATCAAGGAAAAAATAAAATGTATACTGTGAGGGATGAAGCCTACCCATTAACCCTTAATAGACAACTAAACCAAGGCAAAAACTTACGTAATACACAATGTAATGTATAGTCAGAACATTAACCACTTCTCTGAGACATTTCAATCCTGTGAAAATGCTTAAGATTAAGTGTCCGTTATTATTTAATGTTTTATGACTTTTATTTCAAACTGAATATGGTCATGTTGCATATCATTGGAAAGGCCAGAATCTGCCCTTTCCAATGACACATAGATTGTCCATATACGATGCACAGGGACGGAGATACAGCGGTCCGAAAAAAGTATGGGAAGCTGAATACTGGTTTTTGGTGGGGGGCACATGGGGGGGCAAGGAATAACCTAGGGGGGGCAATTTCCCCCCCTTGCCACCCTGTAGAGTCGCCTATGCTGGGTATTGAGATTGGATCACTGGCCAGAACTTAGTCAATATGCTATGCAGCTCCTAGGTTGCCCTTTAGAGTCTGTCCACTGACTCTGTAGACCGGCTGACATTTATAAAATGAATCAGTCCTGGATCAGCAGCTCTCAATCCCCTGATGCTGACGTAATGGAATAGATCGGGGATCTCTTCTGCATTCACAAAACCTCCACCACTGCACTCTTCCACAATACCACAAAGGGGTTACGGTGTGAAGGCACTTGCTGCCACCAAAGGCACAATATTTGGGTGCACTGCCACTGACGCCTATATTACCAGATTCATATAATTTTAATATTGGACCGCAGGGTCCAACCCTGCACTCTTTCACAATACCACAGAGGGGTTACGGTGTGACGGCACTGTTGCCGACACTAAAGGCCAAATTTTAAAGCACCTGTTGTTACTTTCATCCAAAGCCTGCATAAGTTTCACCATAATTTAGCCAAAAAATCACTAAACTTGTTCTGCGTGTCCTAAAATGTCTTTTCATACAGGCTGCCGCCCCAAGCAGTTGTTTATGAATAGATTAAAGGAAAACCATTTACCGTCATTTGAAATGTGATTTTTTTTTTTTTTTTTTTTTTTAAATGTTTCTATACATCCTAGAAATCCACCACTTCACGGGCAGGTTATGGGGACCTCCTAGGCATGATATTTGATATTAGACATGTGCATTCGTTTTAGTACTAAAACGATTTAGTCCGAATTTTGGGATAATTTAGTTTTCGTATGACTCAAGAGAAATGAAACTGCTCAGAACAAAAAATGAAAAAATAAAATAAAATGCACTACATTTTAGTTTCAGTCCTTTTTGTGATATCACATTGAGGAGTGAAGGAGACCAGCAATGAAGAGCGCAACATCGCAACATCTGAAGTTCTGCACCCTCCACATGCCAATGCAGTAGGATGTTCTATACAGAGAGGGGCATTAATTAATGCAGGAGGATGTTCTATACATTATACAGAGAAAGGTATAAATTGAGGATGTTCTATACGGAGAGGGACATTAATTAATTCAGGAGGGTGTTCTATATATTATACAGAGAGGGGTATTAATTAATGCAGGTGGATGTTGTATACATTATACAGAGAGGGGTATTAATTAATGCAGGAGGATGTTCTAAACATTATACAGAGGGGGAAATAATATTGTTCTAACCTCTTATATATAAAAATATTATTTACTAGTTTTACTGAAACTCTGAGCGCTGTGATGAGCAGCAGTCAGTTACTGTAACAGCTTTGCCTGACACGGGGCAGTATTACAATGTTGGTGCTAACGTAACCAGAGCTGTTATAAACTGAAAACCTCCATAGGCTATAATTGCTCTGGGAAGTTTACAACAGCTCTGGTTAAGTTAGCACCAACTATGTAATATGGCCCACATTGTGCTGAGAGTGAGAGCTACTGTAACAAGCAGCGATCTCAGCCCTCTGAGGAGCCACTACAATAGTAATTGTATCCACTGGTTTTCAGATGAATGAAATTAGTTTTCATACTAAAGAACTGAAAACGAATTTCTTCAGCAACTAAATAAATTGCAATTTAGGACTAATCCATTAGTTCAAAACAAAAATTTGTGCTGTGCACATGTCTATTTGATATATGTTCCTTTAAAAACGTCTTTAAACTTTTTGTCCTTGTTTCCTGTCCCCCAGGGCACTACCCAGACCCCCATACACCTTTTATGGCAAATATCTAGCATATATGCCCTCTTGCAGGGCACTAGGGATGAGCCGAACGACCCCCGAGTTCGGTTTGGGTCCGAACTCGAACCTCCATACAAGTCAATGGGGCTGAAAATTCGGTTTTTAGAGTGCCCTCCAAGAGGGCATATATGCTAGATATTTGCCATAAAAGGTGTATGGGGGTCCGGGTAGTGCCCTGGGGGACAGGAAACAAGGACAAAAAGTTTAAAAAAAAAACGTTTTTAAAGGAAGTGAATTTTCCATGAAATAAGGGTTAAAAATAAAAACAAAAAATTCCTTCAAATATCGTGCCTAGGAGGTCCCCATAACCTGCCCGTGAAGTGGCGGATTTCTAGGATGTATAGAAACACTTAAAAACAAAAAAATGACGTTTCAAATGATGGTAAACAGTTTTCCTTTAATCTATCCATAAACAACTGCTTGGGGCGGCAGTCTGTATGAAAAGAGGAGACATTTTCAGACACGCAGAAAAAGTTTACCGATTTTTTTTGGCGGTGAAAAGCAGGAGAATGGAAAATTCTAGACCAAATAGCCGATTTGGAAAGTGAGATAAATGGGAGAATTTTTCTGGTTTTGCTATTTTGACCTAGAATTTTCACTTCTCCAGTTATTCTCCTGCTTTTCACCGCTCTCTGAATAACCCTGTGAATGTTTAATCCCGAAGTGAAAAATAACATTGCTTTAGATGTTAAAATCAGGCAATGAGGAAATTGTATTTTTTTACACAGCAGTTAAATGCCGCATATTAGGACGTTTTAGGTGGGCAATTACTCACTCAGAACAGAAGCAGACACCACACCTTCATTCTACATAAAATGTATCAAATTGATTAGACCAGACAAAAACATCTGTTGTTATGTTTGGGGAAAAAAAGGTAATTTAAAGGTGAAAATCGTTCCACCTAGACATTAGTTTTTAATTCAATATCTAATAAACCGTTGCTTATAATATTCTGCAGTAAAGAGTCTCTTTATTTCTAGATTTTTTTTTCTATTTTTTTAAGCATTTTTTTTATACTTTTTTCAAAATTTCTTTTTTTTTTCCCAAACCCGAACCGAACATGGCAAAATGTTCGGAGTTCGCGATCTACCCGAACAGGCTAAGTTCGGGCCGAACCGTCCAAACCCGAACGGCTCATCCCTACAGGGCACTCTAAAAATCAAACTTTTGAGTCCCATTGAATTGCATTGAGTTTGGTTCGTGTTCGAACTCGAACTTTTGAAATTGTTCGAATGCGAACCAAACAGGGGATGTGTTTGGCTCATCCCTACTAAGCACTACTCCAGCCTGATACTCACATAGCCAACTACATACTACTACAGCCTGATACACACCCAACTAAGCACTACTACACTCTGACACACACATCGCCAACTACCCTCTAATACAGCCTCAATCATACACAACTATGCTCTACATATATACAATTACGCTCCACTGAAGCCTGATACACAAACCCAACTACCCTCTACTACACTCGTACACACATACAGCGAATTACATTCTACTACACTCTGACACACACACACACACACACACACACACACACACTGCCCAACTAAATACTACTACATCCTGATACAAACATACCCAACTAAGCACTAATCCAGTCTGACACACACCTCTATATATCCAATTACACTCCACTGCAGCCTGATACACAAACCCAATGTTAGGGATCTTGAGGTGGAACCCAGGATGCGGAGAGAAGGACGATGGAGATGGACTTAGCAAGGTTTAGGCAAATAATGGTCTGGACGTTTCCGAGGTCAGGGCTGGCAGCTAGAAGCGTAGTTGGGAGAGAAGCTGAAGTCGGCAACGGGTAAGGCAATCAGAAGGATACTACTCAAGTAGCTAAGGGTTAAGGGAGAGAGCTCTAGTAACAGGGATGTCACAAAACGAATGAGCGTCTTGTTGCTGGCACTCAGGGGTTTTATGGGGAGTCAGGAGCCAGTCCTGCCTACCCACTTTTCCCCACCTCTCTGGTCTCTCCTCCCTCCGGCTGGGGCTGTCGGGGCAGATCCCCGTCATCTCCACGTACCTCCCTCCTGTCATGGGTGCAGAGGCCACACCCGCGCCAGTAGTCTTTTGCTGACTTCGGGGACTGGACTCGTTGACAGCTCTGGGAGGGTAGAGGGATGAAACCCATAGTTGACAAAGAACGGGGTATTATGGATAGAGTCGTGGATCTGTGAATTCTATGTGAACTCTGCGGTGGGAAGAAGGTTACTCCAATCATCCTGCTGATAACTCGAGTAGCATCTTAGATATTGCTCCAACTGTTGGTTTACCCGCTCCATTTGGTCATTAGATTGTGGATGATAGGACGATGAAAGGCAAATTTTTATATCGAGATCCTGGCAGAAGGCTGACCACACCTTTTGAGGTGAATTGGACCCCTCTGAGACTATGGAGGAAGGGACACCATGAAGACGTACTATTTCCTTGGAATAGTGATGCCGTTTCGCTGGCTGTGGGTAGACCCGGTATCGGAAGGAAGTGAGCCATTTTTGATAACCGGTCGACAACAACCATGATGGCTGTATTTCCTTGAGAGGGAGGAAGGTCTACTATAAAATCCATTGAAAGATCGCTCCACGGTTTTGAAGCGGTAGGTAGGGGTTGTAAAAGACCGACCGGTTTGCATTTAGGCGACTTCATCATGTTGCACTTTGGACACGAACGGACATAATCTGTGATATCCTGCTTTAGTGATGGCCACCGATACAATTGGCGAGCTCTGTGGAGTGTTTTTCTTATGCCTCCGTGTCCTGCCATAGGCGAGTCATGGACGTTCTTTAGTACTTCCATTAGATTCTCTGGGGGTACATAAAGATACTGTTCTGCAGATGACTGGTTTTTGAAGGGTTTTGTATCTTTTTTGAGCTTGGAAAGAAGGGTCGACTGGACTGTCGTGAAATGTTTCTGCTGTAGGATTGTAGGAGTGGATGCCTCTACCGTGGAGTCTACAGAATAACGCCTAGATAAGGCGTCTGCTTTTCCGTTTCTACTACCAGGTCTGTATGTGATATGGAAGTTGAATCTTGTGAAAAACAAAGCCCACCTGGCTTGCCGAGGTCGTAGACGTTTGGCAGTTTTTATATGTTCGAGGTTTTGGTGATTGATGTATACTGTAATGGGATAGAGGGATCCCTCCAGAAGATGTCTCCACTCTTCGAAACCACGTTTAATCGCTAGTAGTTCTTTGTCGCCAACGTCATATCTTTTTTCAGCTGGGTTCAGACATTTTGAATAAAAGGCTATGGAATATAGATTGCCATTGGTGAGATTCTTTTGGGAGAGGATGGCTCCGGTGGCACTTTCGGAGGCATCTACTTCGAGAAAGTAGGGATGGCTCGGATTTGGTTGTTCTAAGATCGGGGCGTTGGTGAATAGAGTTTTTAATTTGAGAAAGGCTTTTTGAGTGTCCTCTGCCCATCTAAACTTTTCATGGTTTTTGGTAAATCTGGTAAGTGGTTGTACAAGATGGGAAAAGCTTCTAATGAATTTTCTGTAGAAATTGGCGAATCCCAGAAACCTCTGGACCTCCTTTTTGTTTGGGGGGGTGGGCCAGGAGTGTATTGCAGACACTTTTTCGGGGTCCATCTCGAGTTTGCCAGGAGAAAAGACGTATCCTAGGAAGGAGATTCGCTATTGGTCAAAGGAACATTTGTCCAACTTGGCGTATAGTTTGTGGTTGCGAAGGCGGGAAAGGACCTCTTTCACATGCTTTCGATGTTCTTCCAATGTGGGTGAATATATCAGAATATCATCCAAATATATCACCACAAATCGACAGGTCTCTAAATATGTTGTTCACCAAATGTTGGAAAGTGGCGCGAGCATTACAAAGCCCATAGGGCATAACTACATACTCGAAGTGACCATAACAAGTGCGGAATGCGGTTTTCCACTCGTCGACTTCACGGATACGAATGAGGTTATAGGCTCCTCTTAAGTCGATCTTGGAAAATATAGTGGCAGATTGAAGACGTTCCATGAGTTCTGGAATGAGAGGTAACAGATACCGATTCTTAATAGTGATGTTGTTCAGTTCACGAAAGTCTACGCACGGGCGTAATCCTCCATCTTTCTTCCCTATAAAGAATATCCCCGTCCCTGCCGGAGAAGTTGACGGACGCATGAAGCCTTTTTGTAAATTCTCTTGTATAAAAGCCTTGAGTACGTCGAGTTCAGGGGTTGAGAGGGGATAGATGCATCCAAAAGGTATGACCGCCCCGGGAAGGAGATCGTATTTGCGATGCGTATTTGAGACAGTCGTATTTGCGATGCGGAGGGAGAGTCTCCACTCCTTTCTCATCAAGCACGTCTCTATATTCCTGATAGCAAGTAGGTATCTGTACCCCCATTTTTTTATATTCGTGTGTAGTATAGTATTGATGGATAGCAGAAGAGCGGACCCCAGACACTTCTGATTGCAAGAAGGAGATGAGAAGGTGATCAGCCCCATGGACCATTGTATGGTCGGATCATGCTTTCTAAGCCAAGGTATACCTAGTATCACTGGGAACATTGGTGAGGGGACTAGGTCAAAGGAGAGGATCTCATGGTGACGAGGTCCCGCCCAGACCTTAACTGGTAGTGTCTCTTGGGTGACTACCCCAGAACTTAAAGATGATCCATCCACAACTAGTATCTTTATGGGATATTCTTTATTGTGCACAGGAACACACAAACAGTGAGCCAGAGAGGAATCGATGATACAGTTGCTGGCTCCAGAGTCAACCATTGCGTGGAGCGGGATCTTCTTGTCGCCCCACTGTAAGACAATTTCAAGGGATAGGAGATGTGTGGGGTCAGAGGGAGACTTCGTTACTCGTACATGACATAGAGGCTTACCTCTGAATCTGTTTTTCTCTGGACAGGCTCTAGCCATGTGGCCTAGTCCTCCACAAAACAGGCAAAAAAAATTTCTTCTACGCCGTTCCAATTCAGCAGGAGGTAGATGACCTCGTATTAATCCAACCTGCATGGGTTCCTCCGAGGATGCAGGTGGTGCAGAAGAGGTGGGAGGTAGGGCCAGCTGTCGTGGAGAGTTAGGGCCAGTTCGCCGAGCCGGGCGGGAGATGGAGAGTTGAGGGTTGGTGTTTGTCTCTTGTTGGCATTCACGCTATCTGCGATCAACCGAAATAGACAGTAGAACGATCTCCTCGAGGATGCGAGGACGTTCTCCTCGGGCTACTTTGTCCTTTATGTGGTCCGCAAATCCCCTTCGGAATTGGTCCACTAGGGCGGCTTCTTCCAGGCAGTATCTAGAGCGTATTTCTTAAAGGATGTAATATATTCCTCGACAGGGTGCCTCCCCTGTCTTAATGCTCGGATCGCAGTTTGGGCAGTATCCATCTTGAAGGGATCTCCGAACATCGCTTCCATGGAGGCCAAGAAAGACAGCCAAGAGTTCAAAACAGGATCTTGGGCATGTATCAAGGTATGTGCCCAAGTGCGTGCCTCTCCTGCCAGTAGGGTAATTACCATTTGGATCTTTACATGACCGGTGGCATAAGTACGAGGTATGAGCGAAAAATACAGGAGACTGCTGGTTATGAAGTCTTGGAACTGTTTTCGGTCCCCGTTGAAGCGTTCTGGTGTGGATACTTCCGGTTCTGGGGTAGGGGATTCACCTCCTAGGGGTGCTGATGAGGCGACGAATGACCAGGGTGGAGGTGTAGCAGGGCCAGGTCATCCAGTTTGGAGATCTTGTAACTGCGCCTGGTTTGACTATCTCTTGTAGGGATTGCGTTAGCGACCCCATCTGCCGTGTTAGGGAAGTCAAGGCTTTGGCCAGCTCCATGGATTTCATGATGAGGCTCATTCGTTATGTTAGGGATCTTGAGGTGGAACCCAGGATGCGGAGAGAAGGACGATGGAGATGGACTTAGCAAGGTTTAGGCAAAGAATGGTCTTGACGTTTTCGAGGTCAGGGCTGGCGGCTAGAAGCGTAGTTGGGAGAGAAGCTGAAGTCGGCAACGGGTAAGGCAATCAGAAGGATACTACTCAGGTAGCTAAGGGTTAAGGGAGAGAGCTCTAGTAACAGGGATGTCACAAAACGAATGAGCGTCTTGTTGCTGGCACTCAGGGGTTTTATGGGGAGTCAGGAGCCAGTCCTGCCTACCCACTTGCCCCGCCTCTCTGATCTCTCCTCCCCCCGGCTGGGGCTGTGGGGGAAGATCCCTGGCATCTCCACGTACCTCCCTCCTGTCATGGGTGCAGAGGCCACTCCCCGCCTGATCCGCTGCGTGCACGCCGACTCGCCCGGATGCCAGCAACCTGAGGAGTCTCCGCCATCTCAGATGGGAGGGGGACCCTGCGGCCGGCGCTCGGACCCTGCAGCCCGTGCATCTTGGTCAGGAGAGTGGCGCCCCACACTCACATCGTCCAGAAGGACGCACATGGGACCCCGGTGAGTCCTTGAGGTCGGGGAACCGGAAAGGCATCCGCCGGATCCTGACAGAACTCCCCCCCTGAAGGCACGACCTCCGGGGACACCTTGGGCCGGTTTGCCCAGATAACGCTCGTGGAAGGCAGAAACCAACCGCAGAGCATGAATCGGGTCCACCGGCTCCCAAGAACGCTCCTCAGGGCCATAGCCTTTCCAATGTACAAGGTACTCCAATTGTCTACGATGCCATCTGGCGTCCAAAATGGCCTCCACTTCGAATTCCTCAGTGTTATCTACCATGACTGGAGGTGACCCCGGTGAGTCCTTGAGGTCGGGGAACCGGCAAGGCGTCTACCGGATCCTGACACCCAACTACCCTCTACTACACTCATACACACATACATCAAATTACACTCTATTCTACATACCCAACTATGCTCTTTTACAGCGTGACAGACGCATACACAACTACCCAAAACTACACTCTGAAACACACATACCTAACTACCCTCTCCATCACCCCGTTACCCACATACTCAACTACGCTCTACTACAGCCTGGTACAAATATATCACAAATATCTAAATACCTGTGCAACTGGATAAATCCAGACGATGACAACTTATTACTCCGATCAAACCAAGTGATTATGAAGACGCTGAGCTCTGGTGAGGGGGGGGGGGTCACCGTGACTATGAAATTGGTTATTACTAATAATTACCAGCAGTAAAAAGTAATCAATTACCACAACTCTGGAATTATAACCAGCGCACATAATATACAGCTGCTTAGATGCCTACGCCTTTAAATCTCCCTGATATTCTATAACATTTAACCCTTTGAGGTCTAATAAAATTTCACTAAGTGCAACAACAGGTCTTAATTAATTTAAAAAAAATAATCCCCTACAGGTTTACATTTTATATTAAACAGTTACAGGTATTTATAAAGCGCCAATAAATTCCTTAGCGCTTTACGATGGGAGAGACAGAATAACAAATATACATACACGCTACACACACAGAACAAAAGGAGGTAGGACCCTGCGTGAGAGTTTACAATCTAAGAGGAGAGGGGTGACACATTAGGTCCGGGTGAATAGGATAGGTGAAGTGGTGGGATGGAAGAGGGGTGAATGGGAAGAGGAGGAAATGGCAGTGGGGAGGTCATGGAGTGAGCCAATAGGCTTATCTAAAGTAATGTGCTTTCAGAGACTTCTTGAAGGACTGGAGAGATAGGGAGAGTCTGATGTTGCGGGGGAGAGAGTTCCATAAAAAGGGGGCAGCTCGAGAGGTCTTGAAGGCGAGAGTTAGGGGTGTGGGCACATGGAACTGATGGCATCAGATCATTGGCTGAGCAAAGTGGTCGGGATGGGATGTACCTGCTAATAAGGGAGGAGATGTAGGCAGGGCCGTGGTTATGGAGAGCTTTGTAAGTTACAATTACTAATGTTAGTCTTTTATATTTTCACATTGTATGTTGTAACGTGGGTGATCACTGTCCAAATGCAGTCTGCTCCCCCAAAACCCAGTGAAACACAGGATATCCTTGTAGGTTTAAAACAACACAGAGACTGACTTTATTTTCGCTTTACAATTTGAAAAAACACACACGGGGGAAGATACAGAAACAATGGAAACACGCCCAGCATTGAAACAAAGGGTAAGAAGTCAGATAACAATGATCTGGGTGAAGTTAGTTGCTGGGGAAAGGGGGGTGGTGTGATGGAAGCATGTGAAGACAAAGGAATCCATTACTTACAGTGGGGTGTATACTATAGAAAGACAGGATCGTAATAAAGAGGTTAATTTATACAGATGGAAGATGTACACAGTATATACAACAGACCCTACAATAAATAAATAAGGGAATATTAATATAAAACAGACATCAGGCAATACGGCACAGAAAACACAAACACCCTGCATCTAGAATTGTAGCTACAGGGTGACTACAGGGAAAGGGCGGGAAAACAGTATGAAACATCATGCCCGCACATCTCAAATACATTTCTAGGCCCATGTACTTCAAGTCCAAAGTGATGCACGTCTCATATGTACTTTTTAACCCTTTCACTGGTGAGCCATTTCACCTGTGTGGTGAGTAGGGATGAGCTGTTCGGTTCGGAGTTCGATCCGAACTTAGCCTGTTCAATTAGATCGCGAACTCCGAACATTTCCAGGTGTTCGCCGCATGTTCGACCACAATGCATCACAATGGACCACAATGCATTTTCCCACTGGCCTGAAGCTCGTAATTTATTTAGTTATTTATAAAGGATTTTACCAGGAAGGATACATTGAGATTTCTCTCGTTTTCAAGTATGTCCTGGGTTCAAGAACATTGCTACAGCCTTGCACCTGACCACAGGTCTGATGCAAGACAGGTTCAACAGTATGCCAATCACGGCTCAGAGTCCTGATTGGGCAAAATTTGCCCAATCATGGGCTCACAGAGCTAAGTCCCGCAGCACACTATATAACGTTCACGCATAGCTACAGCACGCATTTTGAGAGGAGATTTCAGAGGAGATTGTGTGTTGTTACTGCCGGTCTGCCACGCTACTGGGGGGGGGGTCTGAGGGGGTCTGATTTCTACCAAATATCAGGGAATTTAAGTGATGTGTGTCTTGTCACTGTGCCAGCAAGTTATTTTGGGGATTACAAATTTCTTTAAAACTTTTGTGAATTGAGGTGATCTGTCTCTTGTCACACAGCCAGTACCACGCAGTATTTTGGGTGTCACTAATTTCTACAAAACATTTGGGAATTGTTATAATCCGTGTGTTCTCACTGGCTGCCACCCATCAAGGGGTCTCACTGATTTATAGAAGGTTTCACTGCCACCCATCAAGGGGTCTCACTGATTTATAGGAGGTGTCTGAGACTTGTAATCTGTGTCTTGTCACTGGCTGCCAGCTATCAGGGTGTCTCACTGAGTTATACCAGAGTTCTTTAAATCTTTATACCAGAGTTGAATCAGAGTTCTGTATATATTAATCTATATATCACTCACCATGTCTGAAAGGACAGGCAGACGCTCCCAGACACAGATAAGAGAGCAAGAAGAGAAAATTGGAAGACCTCAGAGTCTGAAATGGATCCCCGTGGGTCTATTCAGCAGACCACGGATACTGGAATCACCAAAATTAGCAAGAAGATGGGTATAGGATAAAAACTTTTTATTCTGAATATTATAAAATATAATACATATACAAAGCCCAACGCTTTTCGTCTAAAAAATATACTTTTTCAAGGGCGATAAAAATACATGAATTGTAAAAATCAAATACAATTCATGTATTTTTATTGCCCTTGAAAAAGTCTATTGACTGAGGTCTTCCAATTTTCCTCTTCTTATCCGTGTGGAGTATCGGACCATCTCCAGGGAACCTCCTCAGCACTTCATTTTAAGATAAGTTACGTTTCTTCTCCATATCACCAATTGCTTGTTGTTACAGATAAGAGGGCAAGCAGCCCCTGTGTCAGGAGGCTGTGCCTCTGGTAGTGGTGGACGTGGTGCATACTCTGCAGGGGCACGCTTGTCCTTTCTAACTGGTGCTGGCCGTCTTAAGCAGCAGCAACATACAGAGGACTTGGTGGATTGGCTAACCAGGCCATCCTCAGTGTCCTCTGCTAGCCAGGCTTCTAGTGCTTTACAGTCCACCTCAACTGCCAAAGCATCTAATGCAGCCTCCTTCTCCAAAGCTACTCCTGCCGTAGCCTCGCTATCACACACGGAGGAGTCAGCTGAATTGTTTGACTACAATGAGAGTGACATGCTGCTTGAGGATGCGCAGCAAGTACAGTGCTCTGATTCAATCTCTGAGGAAGGGAGTATAATCAACCTAGAGGAAGGAGGTGCCAGTGATGACACACAAATAACTGGCACTCATGTTGCCCCAGCAGCTGCAGCATACTACCAAGTTGGCTTCATTGACGAGGAGATAGGGGGTGATGACAATGATGATGAGGTCACTGACTCCACCTGGGTGCCTGATCGAACAGAGGAATTAAGTGAGGAAGAGGGGGAACAGCAAACACGAGGCACAACATCCTCTGTGACCAATCGTAGCACTAGCCAGTCCAAGGCATCACATGTCAGAGCTGCTCCGGTGCAGAGCACTGTTGTCTCAAAGGACACATGCAGGAACTCTGTTGTCTGGGAGTTCTTTAAGAAATGTGCACTAGAGCGCAGCATTGCTATTTGTAATCTATTTCAGATTATTTTTAAGCGTGGGAAAGATACCGGACACTTGGGTACCACGTGCTTAAGGCGACATATGAACAACTGCCACACATCCCGTTGGCGCAAAACTTTGCGTAGGTCCTCCTCCTCATCTGTCTCTACCCCCACTGTATGTCCTGCCATGTCATTGCCTCCAACCTCCACCGACCGGGATGATGCTAGAGTAGTGGATGTACCAGGTCCTTCCTCACAATGTGACATCATCCCAGTAGCTGAAGATTTACGAAGTCAGATTATGTTGCCGCAGCGTAAGAAAAAATATAGTCCCAACCATCCCCAAGCACAGCGTCTAAATGCCAGCTTAGCAAAATTACTCGCATTACAGCTGCTGCCTTTCCAGCTGGTGGACTCTGCTCCCTTCCGTGAATTTGCTGAATGTTCTGTACCACAGTGGCAGGTTCCAAAATGCCATTACTTTTCACGCAAGGCCATTCCAGCACTATACCAGCAAGTGGAAGACAATGTTATCCAGTCATTGGGAAAGGCAGTCAGCAACAAGGTGCATGTGACTTTAGACACGTGGTCCAGCAAGCATGGACAGGGTCATTACATTTCCTTCACGGCACACTGGGTAACTCTGATAGCAGCTGGACAGGGCTCTGTGCTGGAGCTTGTTCATCCACCACGCCTCCAGACCTCAGGTCTGTCTGCTCCACCACCAACACCTCTCCCTCTTCCTCCTCCTTCTCTGTCTCTGGCGAAGTGGCAGTTAAACCGACGCCTGACAGGGTCTATGCAATGGCTCAAGCAAAAAGATGGCATACTGTGCTTGAGCTGGTTTGTTTAGGGGACAGGAGCCACACCGGGCCAGAAATTCTGTCAGCTCTGCAGGGGCAGGTGCAGAGATGGTTAACACCACGCCAGCTTGAGCTGGGAATGATCGTCTGCGATAATGGCAGGAACCTTCTCTCCGCCCTACGCAAGGGTAAATTGATGCATGTACCATGCCTAGCACACGTCCTAAATCTGGTGGTACAGCGTTTTCTATCCAAGTACCCAGGGCTGCCAGAGCTTCTCATCCAGGCCAGAAAAGTCTGCAGCCACTTCAGACGGTCATTCCCAGCAAGCGTTCGCCTGGCAGAAATTCAAAGAGAATTCCACCTTCCCACAAACCGTCTGATCTGTGACATGCCCACCAAGTGGAACTCAACATTAGCAATGCTGCAGTGTCTGCACAAGCAGCAGAGGGCCATCAACGAGTACTTGTGTGAGTATGGCACAAGGACAGGTTCAGGTCAACTTGGTTTCCCCCCCCGCAGTGGCTGATGATCAAGGATGCATGCACTGTACTGTCACCATTTGAGGAGGCAACGAGGATGGTGAGCAGGGACAGTGCATGCATCAGTGACACAATTCCTTTAGTGATCCTGCTGGAGCACACTCTGCGGGGAATTATAGATGTGGCTCTAGAGGCAGAGCAGCGAGAGGAAGAGGAGACCTTCCCTAGCTCTCGAGACCCCAGTCTTTTCGCAGACAGCATTCCAGCGGGTCCTACTCAGATAAGACATGAGGAGGAGGAAGAGGCAGAATATTTAAGTAGTGGGGGCATTGAAGGTGGGCATTCCTCAAGGGAGGGTTTTGTGTGCCCAGAAACAGAAGGGCTAGTGCGTGGCTGGGAGGAGCAAGTGCACGATACGGTCATCCTCATTGACCAGGAAGACTCGGAAACTAATGCCACCTCCAACCTACGCTGCATGGGCTCCCTAATGATGCAAAGCCTGCTAAAGGACCCCAGGATTCGTGCTATCAAGGAGAGGGATCATTACTGGTTGGCAACCCTTCTTGATCCACGATACAAGGGGAAAGTTGCAGAGCTCATCCTGCCCACACAGAGGGAGCACAGGATGAAAAAACTTGAGGACACTCTAAAGCGACACTTGTGTAACACCTTTCCAGGCACTGGTAGATTACCAAGTGCTGACACACGTGCTTCTGAGGCTGCGGATGATCAGAGGAATAGTGGTGAAGGCTAGGGCCGCTTGACTGCATTTTTAGTCCTCGACGCCCAGGGACGTCAAATGTAGGCACCCATTGCCAGCGTCTTCACCATATGGTGCAGGACTACCTAGGGGCAAGGGCAGACCTGGATACCTTTCCAGTAGATGATCCACTGGCTTACTGGGTGTTGAGATTGGATCACTGGCAAGAACTTAGCCAATATGCTATGCAGCTACTAGGTTGCCCTTCATCTAGCGTGCTTTCTGAAAGGACGTTCAGTGCCGCTGGAGGTTTTGTCACAGACAAAAGAGTGTGTCTGTCTACCGACTCTGTAGACCGGCTGACATTTATAAAAATTAATCAGTCCTGTATCAGCAGCTATCAATTCCCTGATGCTGAAGTAATGGAATAGATCGGGGATGTCCTCTTCTGCATTCACAAAACCTCCAGCACTAAACTCTTCCACAATACCACAAAAGGGTTACAGTGTGAAGGCACTTGCTGCCATGAAAGGCACAATATTTGGCTGCACTGACGCCTGTGCCAGATTTATATCATTTTAATTTTTTGAACCGCATGGTCCAACCCTGCACTCTTCCACAATACCACAGAGGGGTTACTGTATTATGATGGCACTTGCAGGCCTGGCACCAAAAGCACAATATCTGGGTGCACTGATGCCCATTACCAGATAAAAATCTTTTCAATATAGGACTGCAAGGTTCACCCCTGCATTCTTCCACAATACTACAGAGGTGTTACTGTATGATGACACTTGCAATCCTGGTACCAAAGGCACAATATTTGGGTGCACTGCCACTGACGCCTGTATCAGATTCATATCCTCAGAGGGGTTACGGTGTGACGGCACTGTTGGGGACGCTAAAGGACCAATTTTGAAGCACCTATTGTTACTTTCATCCAAAGCCTGCATAAGTTTCACAATAATTTAGCCAAAAAAAATCAGTAAACTAGTCTCCTCTTTTCATACAGACTGCCGCCCCAAGCAGTTGTTAATGGATAGATTAAAGGAAAAGCATTAACCGTCATATGAAACGTCATTTTTTTGTTTTTAAGTGTTTCTATACATCCTAGAAATCCGCTACTTCACGGGCAGGTTATGGGGACCTCCTAGGCACGATATTTGAAGGAATTTTTGGTTTATTTTTAACCCTTATTTCATGGAAAACTCACTGTCCCTTTTAAAAACGTTTGTTTTAGAACTTTTTGTCCTTGTTTCCTGTCCCCCAGGGCACTACCCGGACCCCCATACACCTTTTATGGCAAATATCTAGCATATATGCCCTCTTGGAGGGCACTCTAAAAAACGAATTTTCAGCCCCATTGACTTGCATGGTGTTCGGGTTCGGACCCGAACATATGGGAAGTTCGGGTTCAGCCCCAAACTGAACTCGGGTGTTCGGCTCATGCCTAGTGCTGAGCTAATTTTGACCGTTTTGTGCTCATCATGTTTAAACGCGATTGGAAGTCATGTTTCATTGTACGACCCAGACATATTATAATTTTTGTTGGCAGATTCAGCAGATTCATAATATATCAATATTATATGTATACGTCATGTCTTGCAAAACCCAATGTTTACATATTCCTCGCTTTTTTCCTTATCAAAGTAGCACTTTGCCATTTCCAAAGGGTTTATTTTCAAAACTAGTGATAGTGACATTGTAACACTGATATCTGTCACTAATTCCTGAATAACCCTCCACATATACATATTTTTTTAAAGTACACAAATCAAGGTATTAAACTTGAGGTATTTTGACTCTTTCCATGCAAACCATTTTACCACAAATCTATGCCAAAGTTTGAGAAAAAAAACATTTTTTGGTGATTTTTTTTTTTAATGCAATTTAAGAATACATGTACTGTGAACTTTAAGGTTCACTGCCAAAAATTACCCCAAAATATGTTCAGCAACATCTTAGGAGTAAATTGATACCACCCATGTATAGGTATGTCGGGTCATTTGGGGGCTAATAGGCCTTATTTGGGGGGTGCGCATTTCAGTTTTCCAACTTGGAATTTTCACATTTCGTCATCATGCACCCATGTCCTATTTGGGCCATTTGTGAAGCCGGCCAAAGTAATTTACCCCCATCAAACCATATATTTTTAGAAAGGGCACACCCTAGGGTGCTTCAAAGAGTTGTATTTTAACACTTTCCATGCACTAGCTCTATGTCAAACTTTCAGGTAGTCACTTTTTGTGTTATTTTTTCACACACATTGTACTTTAGGCATGAATTGACAAATCCAGTTATGGGTTACTGCCAAAAAACACCCCAAGATATGTTCAGCAACATCTTCTGAGTAAAGTGGTGCCACCCATATATAGATTTGTTGGGTTGTTTTTGGGGTGCTACACAAATCTTCTGACATGTGCTTGTCATTTTTCTAATTTGACAGATCTTCTTTGCTTATCTTCTTTTTGGGGGCCTTTTTACATACCCCATTTTTTTTTATTGTCATGAACGTGCATATATTTGGTAAGCTAACACCCCAAAGTATTGTAAATGGAGTGTTTTTATGCCATGGATGCAACCGTTTGCTCCAAACAAATTGGATACTGTTTGGTGGTCATTTTTCATTTTCACACCCACATCAGTTTTGGACTGTGATTTAGGAGACACTGTTGTCGGTTACTGCATGAAAACTCTCCAGGTTGTTTTCTGCAAGGTCTCCTGAGTACACCCATGCCCCCCATGCATAGGTTTGCCAGGATTTTGGGAATGTTCAAATACAATTTTTATGACTTTGTCATTGGAGTTGAAATTGAGATTATTTCTTCAGCTAGGCCTAGCTTTGGTTTTGGGTCTACCGCATACCCCAGTTTGAATTATTGCCAGAAAATTGTTTATATTTGTTATGTTGACACCAAGGTATTGCATATGGAGTGCTTTGATGCCATGGATGCAACGGTTTTAGCCCAAAACATTTGAGAAGGTGTGTGTCGGTAATTTTTCTGAGTTTCTGATTTTTACGCCCACATTAGATTGGACTGTGATTTAGGAGACACTGTTGTTGGTTACTGCATGAAAACTCTCCAGGTTGTTTTCTGCAAGGTCTCCTGAGTACACCCATGCCCCCCATGCATAGGTGTGCCAGGATTTTGGCAAAATACCACACCAATTGTAGAACATAATGTAGGAATAAAATGTAAAAGTCTGGTGCAGTAAAAGAAAAAAAAACTAAACTGAACTAACTAACTAGACTGTAAGAAAAAATAGAAAGGAAAAAAAAAAAAAAATCACAGGTCACGCACAGTGTGATACACCATGAAACAGTCCCCAAGACACAGACCGGGTTGTCCAGGGCATTCTGGGCAGTAAAAGATTGTGTCTCTCCTCTGCCCCCTCTTGAAACACACCCTGCATCTTTTTTGGGGTTTCTGTTTGCCCTCAGTAGGGGGGGATTTTAAAAATAAAATGTGTTGCCCCAACTCTGTTCCCTCATCACCGCCCGGGGAGCAGGTGCATCCTGGTACAAAAACCCCAAAATGACCTGGAGCTGAAACTGTAAAAAGGACAGTGTCACTCCGGGGGTTTGCCTTTTTGCAGAGCAAAAAGGCATTGTGGGTTGCAATTTGCATCAGGTAAATTGCAACCTTTTTGTACCAGGCCCTTGACTTCCGCATAATCTGGTAGGGCTGGAGCAGCTGATCTGCCAGATCAACCCCACCCATATACCGGTTATAGGCTTTGATGCACACTGGCTTCCTAATGCGCTCAGCTCTGCCACGTACAGAGACCTCCACAGACCTCTCAGTGTGGATGGTGGATAGAAGGTATAATCCTTCTTGTCTCTGTACTTGACCGCCAACAGCTCTTCTTGGTGCAGAGCTGAGGTCTCCCCCCTTTTTAGCCGGGTGCGGACAAGCTGTGCTGGAAAACCTACGCGGTTCTTGCGAACAGTACCGCATGCTGCTGTATCAAAACAATACAGCAGCTTGAACAAAGGGACACTTGTATAAAAATTATCAAGATACAAGTGGTACCCTTTGCTCATCAGGGGTCCCACACATTCTTGCCACTGGTTCCCATGTGTTCTGGGCAACCTGGAGGGTCAAGGCTACTATCCTTTCCCTCGTACACCCGGAAGGCCTGAGTATACCCACTCTCGCTGTCACAGAGCTTATACACCTTCACTCCATACCTGGAGCGTTTGGAAGGAATATACTGCTTGAATCCCAGCCTTCCCTTGTATTTCATTAGGGATTCATCCACGCAGATATTCCTTCCAGGTGTATAAGCCTCTGCAAACCTGGCGGCGAAGTGGGTAATCAGGGGGCGGATTTTATACAGCCTGTCAAACTGGGGATGCATGAAACGCAAAATGTTTTCATACCTTCTACGTGACATTGATTGGGGGTAAATGGGTGTAGAGCAGATGAGGCTACTGCTCCAGTAGGAGCGAATTGAGGGCTTCTTTATGATGCCCATCAGCATAGTAAGTGCCCAGAATTTCAGAAATTCTGGCACATCTACTGGGGTCCATTGCTGCCTTGCCAAGTAGGAGTCTGGCTTCGCAGCACAATGCTGATGGGCATACAGATTTGATTGGGCAACAATGTGGCCCAAGAAATCATCCCCCAGAAACACCTGCAAAAACTGTGTGGCTGTAAATTCTGCAACATCAATATTGATGCCAGGATTTGCCGTGAAAGGAGGGATATCTGGCCTCTGGCGATGAGGCACTACCCACTCCTCAGCTGGAGCTGTGCGTCTCCTGCTGGCAGGTAGTGGCCCAGGATCTGCATCAGAAACATCACTAGGAGATACATCAGCCAGCGTAGATGATGTATCTAGCGATGAATCTGAGCACCTAGCAGGGTCAAAATCTGGGTCAGACGCAGATGCCTCAGATTCTGACGCCAGGATGGCATATGCCTCCTCGGCGTGGTACACCCTCTCAGACATTATATATAATAGATTATAAAATATTTATATATAGATATATATAGATATATATCTATATGATGTTTGGGGGCCCACAGAGCACGTGCACAATGTCTTTCACAAACAAAACAGTTTTATTCACCCTTTCAGGGCAGTCAAAAAGGCAACATAATAAGTATACGCTTTGGTTCAGCGAAATTAAAGCAAAGTCCTGATCTTCAGCACAAATAAACAGAGAAATAATAAACGCTTTAACCCTTTCGCTGCGGTGGACGCGCTCAGCGCGTCCAACCGCATGTCACGTTGCGTGCAGAGGACGCGCTGAGCGCGTCCAGCCTTTGGGGTCAGCGTTCGGCCAGGTTCCGGCCGATTGCTGGCCCCCGGTGCAGGCTGACATCCTCGATGTCAGCCCAGCATCCGGAACTGCCGCCGGGCTAATTAGGTGTCATCGCGGCGGCGCGATGACACCTAATTCAGGTGCCCCCCCGCATGTGCGGAGGAGGCGCCTGAAAGGGAGGGGAAGGTCCTTCGGACCTCTCTCCCTCCCGATCGGCGGCATTGCGGGGGTTAACCCAGGCACCATTTGGAAGGGCACAGCCTGCCCTTCCAAATGGTACCTGGCATTAACCCCTGGGGAGCCGGATCACGAATCGGCACTGAAAAGCGCCGGTTCGTGATCCTTTCCCGGAGATGGCCGACATCTTGGATGTCGGCCAAGCCTCCGGGAACTCCCCCTGAGGACTGGTGTCATCGTGCATAGCACGATGACGCCAGTCCTGGAGTTAACCCCTAGCTGCCACCAATGGTGGAGATAGGGGGTTCCAATGAACCCCCTATCTCCCGATCCGTGGCAGCTAGGGGTTAAAGTTTGGTATTGTTGGATCGGCCAGAGCATGGCCGTTCCAACGATACCAAACTCGAATGTGAAAAAAGTTAGTAAAAAAAAAGAAAATTAAAAATAAAAATAAAAAAATATTTAAAAAAAAAAAAAAAAAAATCAAATTTTTTTTCTTTTTTTTGGTTTGTTAATGCAGCAATATTGTTCCCATTTCAATTATAATGTGAACAATGATGCTGCACTAACGATTTTTGTATGCGGTACGTTTGTTAAAAATCGTGTAATTTTCCCCAAAAAAAAAATGTAACGAGACCCCATCTCTAATTTTTTTAACAAGCGCACCCCATACAAATTATAACCGCAATTGCTCGCATGTTAAAATGTGAAAAAAAAACACTTTACACATTGTAAATTATTGAAAAATCATATTTTATTGCATTTTTTGTTATAATATACAGACAGGTCATGACGTATACTTATAATAATGACATATTATGAATCTGCCGAGTCTGACGGAAAGAACAATATATAATATGTCTGGGTCATATACTAAAATAAGCCTTCAAAACGCGTTTAAACATGATGAGCAAAACCGGTAAAAATGACTTCAGCACAGGGGCGGGAAAAGCCTCAGCAGCGAAAGGGTTAAACAGTCCCAAACCTAGGGAATCCTTTCCCCAGTATGTAGAAGCCTCTCCAGCAAGGCACAGCACGTCTCCTGCTTTTGGAACACAAACACACAGCTTCCACTGATTACTTTCCTTTTCCTGAACTCCCACAATCCTATCTGGGAGTTGCTGGCTTTAAAACTCTTCCTGGACAGGAAGATTAACCCTGTGGTTGCACTTAAAGGGTCCACAACCCAAATAGGGGTGAAACATATTGTCCATCCAGGACTCAGCCCTGCCGACCTCTACATATCCCCCCCCCTCTGTCTCAACGCGGAGGTGTTTGAGGCAACAGTAGACAGCCCATAATGCATCCGGGACAGGGCATCAGCATTTTGGTGCTGTTTCCCAGGCCTGTGTTCCACCACAAAGTTAAACTCCTGGAGAGACAGGAACCACCTGGTAACCCTGGCATTAGCGTGGCGGTGCTGCCTCATCCAGGTCAATGGGGCATGGTCAGACACTAAACGGAACTTCCTGCCCAACAGGAAGTATCTCAAAGAATCCAAGGCCCACTTTATGGCCAAGCCCTCTCTTTCCACCACAGCATAGGTTTTCTCCGCTGCCGTCAGTTTCCTACTAAGAAAAACCACGGGGTACTCTTCCCCATTGACTTCTTGGGTTAGCACAGCCCCCAAACCCTCACTTGAGGCATCCGTCTGTACAATGAACTCCCTCATGAAATCAGGGACTACCAGCACTGGGTGCTGACACAACGCATTTTTAAGCTTCTCGAAGGCATCTTCAGCATTGGCATTCCATTGAATCATCACTGACTTCCTACCTTTCGTCAGGTCAGTCAGTGGTGCAGCAATAGAGGCAAAATTGGGGACAAACCGCCGGTAATACCCCACTATACCCAGAAAAGCACGAACCTGCTTTTTCGTGAGGGGGCGTGGCCAGTTCTGGATAGCCTCTACTTTGTTAAATTTTGGCTTTACCAGACCCCTGCCTATGACATATCCCAGGTACTTAGCTTCCTCCATCCCTACCGCACTTTTCTCAGGGTTAACAGTAAAGCCCGCTTTTCTCAAACCGTCCAAAACCGTCTGAACCCGGGGAAGATGGGACTCCCAATCTGGACTGAAGATGACAATGTCATCCAGGTAGACCGAGGTATATCTCAGGTAGGGGCAGAGCACCCTATCCATCGCTCGTTGGAAGGTGGCCGGGGCTGAGTGTAACCCTAAAGGCATCCGCTTATAATGAAAATGACCCTCTGGAGTGGAAAAAGCAGTCTTTTCCCTGGCTTCCTTAGTCAGGGGTATCTGCCAGTATCCCTTAGTAAGGTCCAGGGTGGTGATATAACGGGCCGGACCCAATTTCTCTATTAATTCATCCACCCTTGGCATGGGATACGCGTCAAATTTTGACACCTCATTAAGTTTCCTGAAGTCATTGCAGAATCGCAGAGTGCCGTTGGGCTTCGGTACCAACACGATGGGGCTCGACCATTCACTCTGTGACTCCTCAATGACATCAAGCTGAAGCATTTTTTTAACCTCTTCAGAAACAGCCTTTCTATGGGCTTCTGGGATGCGGTACGGCTTTACCCGAACCTTTACATGGGGTTCCGTCACAATATCATGTTTAATCCCGGTCGCATGTCCCGGTAGTCCTGAAAACATGCCTTTTGTTTCTTTGCAGAAACTCCTTAACTTCTTGGGTTTGGGGTTTGGACAGGGTGGCAGCAATGTGTACTGCGGCAACACCATCAGACTCTATACCCACCCCAACCATGGCAGACACCTCTCGGTCTCTCCAGGGTTTTAACAAAATTATGTGGTAGATCTGGTATGGTTTTCTTTTCCCAGGCTGATGCACTCGGTAGTTTACTTCCCCTACTTTTTCAACCACCTCATATGGTCCCTGCCACTTGGCTAGGAACCGACTTTCCACCGTGGGTATAAGTACTGCTACCCGGTCCCCAACCTGAAATTGCCGCAGCTTGGCCGACCGGTTGTACACCCTTTTCTGGGCCTCCTGAGCCTTCTGCAAATGTTCCTGTACCAAAGGCATCACTTTAGAAATTCTCTCTCTCATCTGAGAGATATGTTCACTGAGCGATTTGTGTGGAGAGGACTCACTTTCCCATGTCTCCTTAACCAAATCTAGCAATCCCCGGGGTCTGCGGCCATACACCAACTCAAAAGGTGAGAACCCCGTGGAGGCCTGAGGAACCTCTCGAATAGCAAACAGCAGTGCAGGAAGCATATGATCCCAGTCTCTTCCATCTCTCTGCACAACCCTTTTAAGCATCATTTTCAGAGTCTTGTTGAATCTTTCTACTAGACCATCTGTCTGAGGGTGATAAACAGATGTTCGCAACTGCTTGATTTGGAACAACTTGCACACATCTGCCATCACCCGGGACATAAATGGGGTCCCCTGGTCAATCAAAATTTCCCTTGGCAGGCCAGTTCTCGATAACATAAAAAACAACTCCCACGCAATGGCCTTTGATGTAGGGTTTCTTAAAGGAACCACCTCTGGATACCTTGTGGCATAATCAAGAACCACCAGGATATATCGGGGTCCCCGAGCAGACTTCTCTAAGGGACCCACTATATCCATAGCGATGCGCTCAAAGGGCACCTCAATTATTGGCAGAGGCACCAAGGGGTTCCTATAATGGGGTGCTGGGGCAGGAGGAACAGTACCTCTTAACTGTGGCACCGATACCTGGCCAGTAAAACTGGTCCGTTATCCGGGCCTCGGTTTTCTCAGCTCCCAGGTGACCACCTAGAGCATCATTGTGAGCCAGATCCAGCACCATTCTCTACAGGGGATAATTTCTCTTCATCCTCTCCTACCATAACCGGCACGGGAGAGGATTCCCCGTCCTTGGGTGTCAACTCAGGTTGAGGAGCTAGGACACTTACATCAGTTACAACATTCTCATTTTGAACACATTTGAGCAACTCCTCATCAACAGTGTCCACAGTCATGTTTGGTGGGGGTGACCCTGAATTGTTCCCCAGTTCGATGGGCAGTTCAGTTTGTGCCAAGCACCACAGTTCAGCAAACAAGGGGCAGTCCCGTCCCACAATCACATCATGTATCAGAGTACTCACCACCCCGACCTCTTGGGTGACCGAAGTTTTGCTGGCGGAAATGGTGAAAGGGATCAGCGGATACTCCCGAGTATCCCCATGGATACAGACAACCCAGGGGGTTCTTTGTACTGGACCGAGCCTTCCGACTACCCGGGCATGCACCAGGGTGACCATACTCCCAGAGTCCAGGAGAGCTTTGGCTGGGCGGTGATTCACCCACACAGTACATTCAAACTGACCCCCCTCTAGGTCAAGGTGGGTAGTGCACGTTGTGAGGGTGTAGAAAGACACTCTCCGAGCGGATCCACACTCCATGGGCTCCTCTTGTAGCGGACACTGCACTGGGTATGGCCCCAGGCGCGACACCTCCAACACTGTATATCGCCAGCAGTTCGGGTAGCGACAGGCCTCTGCAGAACCAAGGAAGATGATTTTGGGGTGCTGGTTCCCGGGTCCAGTGACGCTTTCCTCCGAGGAACTGAAGCAGGCCTCACAGGCGGTGGCAAGACTGGTCCTCGATGACTGGTTGGTCTGAGCAGGTCCTCCACCACGGTGTATCTCTCCACCATCTCGACTACCAGTGCTGCAGTCTTGGGGTCCCCATGGCTGACCCAGCACTGTAGATCCTTTGGTAGAGACCTCAGGTAGTGGTCCATCACAACCCTTTCGACCATTTGCTCTCTAGTCAGGGTCTCTGGCTGCAACCACTTTTTAACCAGCTGTCCTAAGTCATGCATCTGGGACCGGGGTGGCTGGTCAGGGCAGTACTTCCAGCAGTGAACACGTTGAGCCCGGACAGCAACAGTTACCCCAAGGCGGGCCAGAACCTCAGCTTTCAGCCGGTCATAATTCTTTGCATCTTCTAGGGGCAGGTCAAAATATGCCTTTTGATGGTCTCCTGTCAGAAACGGGGCAATGAGACCGGCCCATTGGTCTTGGGGCCACCCCTCTCTCTCAGCAGTCCTTTCAAACGTGGTGAGAAATGCTTCCACATCATCACTGGGAGATAGTTTTTGGAGGAAATGACTGGCCCTTATGGAGACATGGTTACCAGCAGTGACCACTGCTTGATCACATCCAGGTGCAAGTTGCTGCATGGCCTCCCGCAGGAAATTGATCTGCGTCTGTGTGGCTACCTGCTGTGCTGCAAGTTGTGCAGCCAGCAAATGGTTGCTTTCTTGTTGGGCAGCAACAGCCTGTACCAGGGCTTGTTGCTGCTGAGCCATCGCCTCTTCATGGCGAGTCTGGGCCTGCACATTGACAAAGACCATCTGCTTAACCACTTGAATGCTAAGGACGCGCTCAGCGCGTCCTCAGCATTCCCGCTGGTATGCGGAGGACGCGCTGAGCGCGTCCTCGCATTGGGGTCAGCGTTCGGCCGGGTTCCGGCCGATCGCTGGCCCCTCCGGTGCGGGCTGACATCCTGGATGTCAGCCCGGCATCCGGAGCAGTGGCCGCCATTATTATGTGTCATCGCGCCCCCGTGATGACACATAATTCAGGCGCCCCCCCCGCATGTCCGGAGGAGGCGCCTGAAAGGGAGGGGGGGGAGGTCCTTCGGACCTCTCTCCCTCCCGATCGGCGGCTCACAGGGGCTTAACCCAGGCATCATTTGGAAGGGCACAGCCTGCCCTTCCAAATGATGCCTGGCATTAACCCCTGGGGAGCTGGATCGCAAATCGGCGCTGAAAAGCGCCGATTTGCGATCCTTCCCGGGAGCTGGCCGACATCTTGGATGTCGGCCAAGCTTCCGGGAACTCCCCCAGAGGACTGGCGTCATCGTGCGTAGCACGATGACGCCAGTCCTAGCATTAACCCCTAACTGCCACGAAGTGTGGAGATAGGGAGTTCCAATGAACTCCCTATCTCCCGATCCGTGGCAGTTAGGGGTTAAATTTTGATATCGTTGGATCGGCCAGAGCATGGCCGTTCCAACGATACCAAACATGAAAGTAAAAAAATTGTAAAAAAAATAAAAAAAAAAAAAAATAAACACTTTTTTTTTTTTTTTTTGTTTTGTTAATGCAGCAATATTGTTCCCATTTCAATTATAATGTGAACAATGATGCTGCATTAACGATTTTTGTATGCGGTGCGTTTGTTAAAAATGGTGTCATTTTCCCCAAAAAAAAATGTAACGAGACCCCATCTCTAATTTTTTTAACAAGCGCACCCCATACAAAATATAACCGCAATTGCTCGCATGTTAAAATGTGGAAAAAAACACTTTACACGCTGTAAATTATTGAAAATACATATTTTATTGCATTTTTTGTTATAATATACAAACATGACATAACGTATACATATAATAATGACATATTATGAATCTACCGAGTCTGACGGAAAGAACGATATATAATATGTCGATGTCATATACTAAAATAAGCCTTCAAAACAGGTTTAAACATGATGCGCAAAACAGGTAAAAAATGACCTCAGCACAGGGGCGGGAAAAGCCTCAGCAGCGAAAGGGTTAACCAGCTCCTCCATAGCTGTGGACTTCAGTGCAGCCTTAGCCCAGGACATGCAATCAGAACACTGTCCTTTAAAAATGTCAGTTTTTTTTTTTTTTCCTTTTCACAAAAATTCCTCTTGCTTGGCGTGTGAGGGGTAGCAGATTGCCCGCATTTGAAACACCAGTTGTGACATTTGGGGGCCCACAGAGCACGTGCACAATGTCTTTCACAAACAAAACAGCTTTATTCACCCTTTCAGGGCAGTCAAAAAGGCAACATAATAAGTACACGCTTTGGTTCAGCGAAATTAAAGCAAAGTCCTGATCTTCAGCACAAATAAACAGAGAAATAATAGTGGCTCACCAACGCTTTAAACAGTCCCAAACCTAGGGAATCCTTTCCCCAGTATGTAGAAGCCTCTCCAGCAAGGCACAGCACGTCTCCTGCTTTTGGAACACCAACACACACAGCTTCCACTGATTACTTTCCTTTTTCCTAAAAACTCCCACAATCCTATCTGGGAGTTGCTGGCTTTAAAACTCTTCCTGGACAAGAAGATTAACCCTGTGGTTGCACTTAAAGGGTCCACAACCCAAATAGGGGTGAAACATATTGTCCATCCAGGACCCAGCCCTGCCGACCTCTACTAATATATATATACGGATTACTGGTTCTCAAAAGAACCATTGGGTTTCACAAGAAAAAAAAACAAAACACCTAAATCTCTCTAAATCCCTCTAAACCTGCCTCAATTGTTCTAAATCTCCCTAAATTCTCTCTAAATCTGCCTAAATTTTTCTAATCTCACTAAATCTCACTAAAATATCTAACCTGTCAAATCTGATCTCTCTCTCTCGCTCACCAAAACACAAGTGAGGAGAGGGAGGGAGAATCACAGAGGTCAGAGCCAATATTTACAAAATATTGACCTGACCTGACAAATTAGAAATTTTATTTAGATTTTTTTATAACTTCTGATTGTATGTTGCTAGCCTGCCTCTCTGAGGCAGGCTAGGAACATCCCACACAGCCCCAAGATGACCCTGCCCTTAGAAGTGCAGCGCCATCTTGGCTGTCACTTTTATTTTATACCTTTTTTATTTATTTATTTTACTTTTTTTTCTCTTTTTTAAACTTTTTTTAGTCTGCTGGGTGACTTGATCCCTCGAGGCACCCAGCAGAGCACCTGATCACTTATGTGATCTTTTTTGTACTGAGTGCCACGATACCTCGTGGCATCCTTGCACTATGGTTACCTGCCGCCGGTCCATCCTTGATCGCTCCCCCCGAGCGATCACTTCCGGTAGCGACAGGAAGTACTGAGTGCCACGATACCTCGTGGCACTCAGTACTTCCTGTCGCTACCAGAAGTGATCGCTCGGGGGGAACGATCAAGGACGGACCGGCGGCAGGTAACCATAGTGCAAGGATGCCATGATGTTGAGGCATCCTTGCAATATACTCAGAGCAGCCGGAAACGATCCAATCCCTTCCAGCGCTCTGTAGAAGTGTGTGGTACCTTTCCAGTGATACCGGATGTTGATCGCTCCCGGGGAGCGATCACAAGGGGCCCCGGTAATTCTAACCGCCATTGCACGGATGCCTGGACTCCCAGGCAGCGTGCAATGGCACTGGAGCTGCTGGAAGTGATCCGATCGCTTCCAGCGCTCAAAGACCGCAGGACATACCATGTACGTCAGCGGGTCTAAAAGAGACCCATAGCCGTAACTTACATGGTACGTCCACGGTCACTAAGGGGTTAAAGCTGCTACTTTGGCAAAGTTTCCTAGGACTTCAAAAAAAAACTTGTACAACACACAGAACAGAAGATTAAAAAAAAATTTAACTGGTAAATGTTTTGTTAAGATTTATTTTTCTGATTCTGCTGAGGTCTTGACTGATGTTCCCTTCAGGCGATATTTATCCCCCCTTACAGTTATCCCGAGTGTGTCTCGGGGTTAAATTTCACGGCTGAAAGCGGTAACCCCGAGCCACACTCGGGGGGGCTGTGTACATCACTCCATAGGAGGATCGCGCTTTGCAGCGCTAAGGGGGGGAGGCGGGTGTCGAGTGGACGCCGGTGTGTTTTAACGCACGTACAGTGCGTTAAAGTAAACGCTAGTGTGCACCCGGCCTTACTCTTGATAGAGCTTCCCAAGCTCAAGAGAATGTACCTATGGATTTTTTCTGGATGAATCCAATAAAACCGCCATAGGAACCGGGACTTTCTCTTTAAATTTTTTTTTTAAAACGTAATAAAAACCTTTTAAAGGTGGACAAGTTTTCAGGCACACACAATCTGTGATAATACCAGGGTCGTCTTTAGCGCGGGGCAAAAGGGGCAGCTGCCCCGGACCCAGTCATTGTTATGAGGCCCAAGGTAGCTGCTCCCAGCCTACAAAAATCAAGGCATTGCATGCTGTCTCCCCTCCGTAATGACCTGTGACCGCAGAGAGGAAGTGAGGCCGTGCGAGAGATGCGGTTTGCTCCTACTCTCCTCTTCAATATGCAGTTCCCCCTACAGAGAGAGAAAGAAGGCAGGGCTGAGACTACAGCACGATGCACCCAGCAGCCTGAAACACTGCTGGGTATGTGTAACCCTGCTGGGTATGTGAAACTCTGCTGGGTATGTGAAACTCTGCTGGGTATGTGAAACTCTGCTGGGTATATCAGATTCTGGGCTCTGCTGGGTATATCGGATTCTGGGCTCTGCTGGATATATCGGATTCTGGGCTCTGCTGGGTATATAAACTTCTGTGAATTTAACTAGCAGCACAACTATGGGTATAAAAAATTTAAATCTAACTAACACTATGCAGCGCTGTTGTTCACTGGCACCCGGTTGTCTGATTTACTAGCTCAGTTATACACTTATACACACCTCACATTACTGTATTACAGAGCTCCACAGCAATAAAATTGTATTGTACGATGTGTATGCGTGTTTGAATTCATTGCTGTGGCCCACAGTGATACGCTAATACAGTGGTTTTTTTTGGTTTTTTTGGGGCAGCATTTTATCCTTCGCTCCAGGCAGCACAATGTCTTGGGCAGGCCCTGGTGTGTGTGTGTATATTATATATATATATTATTCCTGTCTATATATATATATATATATATATATATAATTATGTGTATGTGATATATACAGTAGGATGTGTATGATTGGATGTTGGAGTGGAGAGCAAAATTCCATGGGGGGGCCTCATGAAAATATTCGCCCAGGGCCCAGTCAATATTAAAGACGGCCCTGGATAATACCGGTATGCTTGATTTTCTCACCGGCTCTTTTTCAGCAGTGATTGCAATGTTATGTTACTGCCTGTGAAACCCGAAGTATTTTCTCAGAGGCAGCACAGGAAAATTGTAACGAAGCACTCGAATGTAGAAGCAGTGCAAAATATTGATACGTCTTAAGGTTGTATCCAGTGAATATGATGTGGCTTGCAATTGTACATCAGTGTTATGGACAAGAATATGTATCTGCTTTAATAATATTCAAAGGCCTAGAAAAATGCTCATTTAAGTTTATGTCTTTTAAGAAATGATTAATACAACTGTCTTTTCAGATAAAACCAAAATGTATCTTGCGTAACTTCACTATTTCTGCAGAATAGCTAACCGCAAAGTCATGAGGAATTTATTTCTGTATCAGGAGCAGGGTGGAGAGCCATTTTGCATCCTGGAACAGAACATCGCCCACACACCCATGATGGCGAAGCATGGCTGACGTTCGTCAACGACGCATGATATTTTGACCTTTGGAAATAGCTGATATTTGATTTTCATTTAATTAATAGAATAATCTGTATATGCACAATTTTGTGCTGAAGTTGCCAAAAATGTTAAAGTTGACTCCCACTCGCTTACTCACCAAACTGGTATAAAACATGTATCAAAATCTAATAAAAGACAGAGAGAGATCGCTGGCTTTGACCAGAGAGGCTGCATAGAGTTAGACCCATTCGTTGTCTGTGATTTCTTTAAGTGCGCACCTTAACTTACCTGATTTCTCCACCGATTAGAACAGAGACTGGCATCCGAAGGACGGATATTTTCATCCATTTCACAGTGTTTGTGGTATTAACCAAACAGCAAAAATCATTAACAGGGTTATTCAGAGAGAGGTGAAAACTAGGAGAATGGCTGGAGAATAGAAAATTCAAGGTCAAAATAGCCGATTTGGAAAGTGAGATAAATGGGAGAATTTTTCTTGTTTGGCTATTGTGACCTCGAATTTTCACTTCTCCAGTTATTCTCCTGCTTTTCATCTCTCTCTGAATAACCCTGTTAGAAAGAACTTCCCTAAACACCAATTACTGCATATAAAATCAATGAAATCACTGCAGCCTGATATACATTTATATTTTCTTGTTCAGTGGGATATAAATCTACCATTGAACTGTGTCAGTGATACATATAATGTAGGTCACTGGATGTATAATCCTCTAGTTTATAGTCTGTGAATATACTGATGATATGTTACTGCCTATGATGTGCTGATGGTATATGTGAATTACAGCCGGTTTATGTACTCATTATTATGGGCTGTCGGTTCCAATTGGTTCGATGTTTGATTCGAACATCGGCAGTTCAAAAATTCGTGAAATTCGAACTTTTCGGGACGTTTGCTGAAAGGTCAGGGGGAAAAATAATCCAAAAATGAAGACTTTTTACTGCAAAATATTATCAACGGTTTATTAGATATTGGATTAATTTTAACATTGAAGCCTATGGGATTCATAAACACTTCCCACTCCTTGTTGGTCAAACATTTCCCATGGCTCCAAATCGCGTTTAAACATGAGCAAAAGCGGTAAAAATGAGCTCAGCGCAGAGCGGTGAAATGGCTCAGCAGTGAAAGGGTTAAAAATGTTCCCCCCCCCATTGTTTCCTGTCCCCCAGGGCAGTACCCGGACCCCCATACACCTTTTATGGCCAATATCTTGCATATATGCCCTCTTGGAGGGGACCTTAATTTTCGAACGTTCGAGCCCCATTGACTTGCATTGTGTTCGAGTTCGCGGTTGAACTTTTTCGGGTGTTCGAGTTTGAATGCGAACCGAAAACGGGGGTGTTCGGCCCATCCCTACACATTATTAGAAACTATGATCTTTGGACGTCATAAATAATTACTGCTTATGGGAACCGAGCTGCAAATCTAGAATACAAGCAATATATGTCATTACAACAGCTCCATTAGGCATCTGGGACAATTAGATGATTTACAATGAATGGAATCTCTTGAGCCTCTTAACATTAATACTGAACAGGTGCTACTCTATATAAACCTGGCTAAAGAAAATCATTTGTGTAGCAACGAATATACCCACCAGCAACAGCTCCATATGTATGGTGACAGTCCTATTGCTGTCATGCGTGTGTAATTTGGCCACCACTAGATGGCCCTCTAGGTTAAATGTTTGACTCCTTATATGGTAGTCAGATTAGAGACGTCTAAGGTAACATTAGCTACTTAACCCACCAAGGGTTTAATATATTCTGTCTCTTTTGTCATACGTACTGTGAGCCACTGTATATTTGGTTTTAACTAGCCACGATACCTAAAGGGCCAAGTACTTGTCTTTTCTTTTTGTATTGTGACATTTTATTATATGGAAATAAAGTTTAGCTCAGGACGTACTTGAAAATGAGAGAAATTTCAATGTATCCTTCCTGGTAAAATCCTTTCTAAATAAATAAAATTTGCCAAATTTTTTTGACATTCCTTGTATACCTTCTAATTGAAGGTGTAGACTGTGCTGAACCAAGCATACACACACAGACTGAACTTCATCTCTCCCCTCTGCGCCCTGAACCAAGCATTGAGCATACACACACAGACTGAACTTCATCTCTCCCCTCTGCGCCCTGAACCAAGCATTGAGCATACACACACAGACTGAACTTCATCTCTCCCCTCTGCGCCCTGAACCAAGCATTGAGCATACACACACAGACTGAACTTCATCTCTCCCCTCTGCGCCCTGAACCAAGCATTGAGCATACACACACAGACTGAACTTCATCTCTCCCCTCTGTGCCCTGAACCAAGCATTGAGCATACACACACAGACTGAACTTCATCTCTCCCCTCTGCGCCCTGAACCAAGCATTGAGCATACACACACAGACTGAACTTCATCTCTCCCCTCTGCGCCCTGAACCAAGCATTGAGCATACACACACAGACTGAACTTCATCTCTCCCCTCTGCGCCCTGAACCAAGCATTGAGCATACACACACAGACTGAACTTCATCTCTCCCCTCTGCGCCCTGAACCAAGCATTGAGCATACACACACAGACTGAACTTCATCTCTCCCCTCTGCGCCCTGAACCAAGCATTGAGCATACACACACAGACTGAACTTCATCTCTCCCCTCTGTGCCCTGAACCAAGCATTGAGCATACACACACAGACTGAACTTCATCTCTCCCCTCTGCGCCCTGAACCAAGCATTGAGCATACACACAGACTGAACTTCATCTCTCCCCTCTGTGCCCTGAACCAAGCATTGAGCATACACACACAGACTGAACTTCATCTCTCCCCTCTGCGCCCTGAACCAAGCATTGAGCATACACACACAGACTGAACTTCATCTCTCCCCTCTGTGCCCTGAACCAAGCATTGAGCATACACACACAGACTGAACTTCATCTCTCCCCTCTGCGCCCTGAACCAAGCATTGAGCATACACACACAGACTGAACTTCATCTCTCCCCTCTGTGCCCTGAACCAAGCATTGAGCATACACACAGACTGAACTTCATCTCTCCCCTCTGCGCCCTGAACCAAGCATTGAGCATACACACAGACTGAACTTCATCTCTCCCCTCTGCGCCCTGAACCAAGCATTGAGCATACACACAGACTGAACTTCATCTCTCCCCTCTGCGCCCTGAACCAAGCATTCAGCATACACACAGACTAAACTTCATCTCTCCCCTCTGCGCCCTGAACCAAGCATTGAGCATACACACACACAGACTGAACTTCATCTCTCCCCTCTGCGCCCTGAACCAAGCATGGAGCATACACACACACACACAGACTGAACTGCATCTCTTCCCTTTGCGCCCTGAAACCAGCATCAATCATACACACAGACTGACTTGCATCTCTTCCCCCTGCGCTCTGAACCAAGCATGGAGCATACACACACACTGACCTACATCTCTTCCCTCTGTGCCCTGAACCAAGCATCAAGCATACACACACAGACTGATCTACATCTCCTCCTCTGAACCAAGCATACACACACACAGTGAACTTCATCTCTCCCCTCTGCGCCCTGAACCAAGCATTGAGCATACACACACAGACTGAACTGCATCTCTTCCCTCTGTGCCCTGCATCAAGCATACTGCCACACCCTCGGTGCCTGGGTGGTCTCAGGAGGGGGTTAGGCACCCGGTGGCATCGCTGGCTGGGTGCCCAGTGTCCATGCTGATCTTGCATTCGTGTGCCTAATGAGGGAGCGGGGCATGGCATGATGACTACGTTGCTGACCTGGACTGTATGAGGAACCTGATTGTTGCTGACTCGGACTGTCTTCTTGACTATTCTCTCTCTGACCAGGCTGGTATGTATGCTTTACCCAGAACAGAGTCAGAGTGTATCCTGACCCTGCATAACGCTGACTTTGCATAACGCTGACTCAAAGAGTATCCTGACCCTGCATAACGCTGACTCAAAGAGTATCCTGACCCTGCATAACGCTGACTCTGATTGTATGAGGACCCTGTCTGTTGCCACCTCGGATTGTTGACCACGCCATTTCTGAATCCTTGTGTATGAAAGACTTCCATAAGCCTGACCCAGGTTACTCCTCAGCTGCTGTCAAGATTAACCCTTGCTGCCTGAGTGCATGTTCTGTTCTGAGACCTGCTGCTAATATACCAAGGTTGTACTCTGTGTTTCTGGTGTGTCTGTTCTCCTTGGCTGGGAGCTATAGGATTAGCAGTCCTGACCACTCAAGGATCGGAGGGTTTAGAGGTTTGTTCAAAAGGATCCACACCACGGTTGTCGAGGGTGAGTGATACAGCGAATGTGACACATATACACACACACACAGACTGAACTGCATCTCTTCCCTCTGCGCCTTGAACCAAGCATTTGTATTTTATGTTTGCATTTATTAATCTCTGGCTGATTAATTGTCTTTTAAATTTCCCCTCTTACTAAGCCCAAGCTTCTGGTCCTTCCCATGCAAGCCCTGCTATATTCTTCCTGGCCACCATCTTCATCTTCCCTCTCTTCCCTTTTTTTTCAGTTACTCCAGTCCTTTCACTTGTAAGCTCACAGAATGTCTGGCTGAACACTTGCTTAAAGTGCTGTATTACCTGGACAGTTATCCTATGGGCAGGGTTGTCTTTTCCTCATATATCATGTACGTCTCTTGTATCATGTGCTCCCCCATTGTAAACGCTTTGGAATATGCTGTATAAATGCCTGCAACTGTAGCTGAAAGGGATAAATTACTTAGATTAGGGTAAAGAAAAAATAGTTACGTTATCCCCCTGCCTTTTGTGCTGGAATATATTTCAGCACCACCTACAACAGCCAGCCGGTACTACAATAAAATGAAAATATCTGAATTAAAATACCAGCTGCACTAAAATAAAATACAGCCGGTACTACAACGAAAATAGCAGCCAGTAATAAAATACCAGCCGGTACTACAAGGAAAATAACAGCCAGCGATAAAAATAAAATACAGCCTGTATATCTGTATTAAAATACCAGCTGCACTAAAATAAATTACAGCCAGTACTACAATAAAAATACCAGGTGGTATTTAAAAATAAATAAATAGCATCCAGAACTAAATTAAATTACAGCCCGTACTACAATAAAATAACAGCTGGTACTAAAAGAAAATTCCAGTCTGTACTAAAATAAAATACAGCCAGTACTACAATAAAAATACCAGACGAGCACAATAATCCCATAGTTTTCAGTGTAAAAATTATTCCACGTTTTTATTAAATATTTATTCAACTGTTTATTCTTGTCTCTTTTAACCCTTTCGCTGCTGAGGCTTTTCCCGCCCCTGTGCTGAGGTCATTTTTACCTGTTTTGCTCATCATGTTTAAACGTGTTTTGAAGGCTTATTTTAGTATATGACCCAGACATATTATATATCGTTCTTTCCGTCAGACTCGGTAGATTCATAATATGTCATTATTATATGTATACGTCATGTCCTGTCTGTATATTTTAACAAAAAATGCAATAAAATATGTATTTTCAATAATTTACAATGTGTAAAGTGTTTTTTTCCACATTTTAACATGCGAGCAATTGCGGTTATATTTTGTATGGGGTGCGCTTGTTAAAAAAATTAGAGATGGGGTCTCGTTACATTTTTTTTTGGGGAAAATGACACTATTTTTAACAAACGCATCGCATACAAAAATCATTAGTGCAGCATCATTGTTCACATTATAATTGAAATGGGAACAATATTGCTGCATTAACAAATCAAAAAAAATAAAAAAAAAGTGTTTAATTTTTTTTTTTTAATTTTTTTTTTTAATTTTGTTTTTTTTTTACAAAATTTTTCACTCTAGTGTTTGGTATCGTTGGAACGGCCATGCTCTGGCCGATCCAACCATACCAAAATTTAACCCCTAGCTGCCACGGATCGGGAGATAGGGAGTTCATTGGAACTCCCTATCTCCACAGTTGGTGGCAGTTAGGGGTTAACTCTAGGACTGGCGTCATCGTGCTACGCACGATGACGCCAGTCCTCTGGGGGAGTTCCCGGAGGCTTGGCCGACATCCAAGATGTCGGCCAGCTCCGGGAAAGGATCGCGAACCGGCGCTTTTCAGCGCCGATTCGCGATCCAGCTCCCCAGGGGTTAATGCCAGGCATCATTTGGAAGGGCAGGCTGTGCCCTTCCAAATGATGCCTGGGTTAACCCCCGCAGAGCCGCCGATCGGGAGGGAGAGAGGTCCGAAGGACCTCCCCCCCTCCCTTTCAGGCGCCTCCTCCGCACATGCGGGGGGGGCGCCTGAATTAGGTGTCATCGCGCCCCCGCGATGACACCTAATTCTGGCGGCTGCTGGTCCGGATGCCGGGCTGACATCCAGGATGTCAGCCCGCACCGGAGGGGCCAGCGATCGGCCGGAACCCGGCCGAACGCTGACCCCAATGTGAGGACGCGCTCAGCGCGTCCTCAGCACACCAGCAGGACTGCTGAGGACGCGCTGAGCGCGTCCTCAGCAGCGAAGTGGTTAAGCAAAAAGTAGATTTTTTTAAAATTTATTTTTTAAGCATTTTTGGAATTTTTGTGGGTGAAATATTTGGATTCCTAATTAATTTTAAAGCCAGGCTTTTTTTCCCGTTTTGCCATTTTTTTCTTTGCCAAACATTGCATTTTCTTTCTTTTCTTTAGTCTGGCTGCGTTCGGCGCAGGCTGTCTATGGTGCTGAAAGCTATTCAGTACCACGGATAACAGCCCCGCGGGGCTATGGAATTTAGGGACAGAAATTAGGGTTAAAATTTAGGGCTAAAAATTAGGGTTTGGAATTTGGGTTAGAAATTAAAGTAGGTTTAGAGACTAGGGTTTATAAATTAGGATTAGATGCTAGGGTTTAGAATTTAGGGACAGAAATTAGGGTAAAATTTAGAGATATAAATTAGGGTTTGAAATTTGGGTTAGAAATTAGGTTTAGAGACTAGGGTTAGAAATGCTAACCCTAATTTCAAACACATTTCTAACCCTAAATTCTAACCTAGATTTTCTCTGATTCGTTCAAGAGGTTTAATAAGCCGAATCTAATACAATTCAATGGAAAAAACGCCCTGTTTTTATTAAATATTTATTCAACTGTTGAGACTTTTTGCTGCAAATGAAAATAATATTTATTTATTTATTTTTGTAGAATTATTTTAGGCATTTTTCAGGAATTTTTCCAGAGTGCCTCATGAAATACAACAAATTAATTCCAAAAAACCTCAATCAATTCGTTGTATTTCATTCTGGACAGATCCGATTTATATTTGCGAAATGCTTCCAAAATACGAACCGGGTAAATTTTGTTCGCATTTTGATTCAGAATGAAATGAAATGCACATCTCTAGTCTGCGGTATTAGGACAGGTAGGACAGTTGGCGCTAGTGGAGGGTTTAAAGTGGGAGATGCGATCAGACATACAAGTGAAGCGCCCGCTGAAATCCAGTGTGTATAGCCAGTCTGTGAGCGCTCCAGCAATCAGAGGATTACACATTGGAGCCCGTCGCTGAAGATGTGCATGGAACAAAATAAACTCTACGCATTTGGCTGTGTCATCAACAGCATCCTCAGAAGTATCAAAGGATAGGAGTGTGCGGAGAATAAATGAAAAAGGCAACACTCGACTCGGCATCAAAGAGTGGGCATTTGTTTTCTGGTTATTATTTCTGTTCATGCTGGACCCTGCAAATGTTTTGCCTGCAAAATAAAAGTAAGCGGAAGCGCTGGATCCTGCGCCCAATGGCTAGATCACGAAATATATAGGGTTTTTTTTTATATATTTTCTCAAACTATTAGGTTATCCAAAGAGATCCGAATGGCTGAAATTCAGGGTACAGTTACCTTTCCTGGCCATTCGGCTATCCAGAGAGCATGCAATTCGCCAAATCCTGGACGAATTGCCTGCACATACGGTACCTGTTCGGTGCCTGTTCGAGGGCAGTGAATCCCCATAGAGAAGCAATGCTTCGGCTATTCAGAGAACACAAACCAGCAGTGAAAGGTTCCCCTAATGCCCTGCCATTCGGTGGTTTAATTCGGCAAATTTATTCAGGCGAATCCCATAGGCTTCAATGTTAAAAATATTCCCGTTTTAATTCAATATCTAATAAACCGTTCATTATAAAATTCTGCAGCAAAAAAGTCTCTTTATTTATAGATTTTTTTTAGGATATTTTAAACATTTTTCTGGATTTTTTTTTAAAAAAATTCAAATTTTTAAGTTTACTTTTTTCTGTAACAGCCCTTTTCATTATCATTCATTGGATTTTATGTGTAAATTTCAGACATTTTCGCTCAGTAGTTTCTTTGCAAACAGTGTTTCACTTTTCAAACATTCATACAAACTGTTTTGCTAATTTATTCACTGCATTCGTCTGCGGTGTCTGCTTTTTCCGGTGGCTTCACTGCATGTGATCGGCTCCTGCTCAGGTATTTCTGGCATTTTCGGTGGGTTAATCCAGATGTTTTTGCAGGTTTTCAGCGTGCATTCGTCGGGTTTTGCGGTTAGTTTTCGTCGGGTTTGCAATGGCCTTTCCCTGCAATTCGGGGACCCTGTGGTGCTTACTGAATACACCGCAGGGTGGCCGAAACGGGATCAGCAAAACAAACCGAGTTGAAGAAAACGAAAAGTCACCGAACGTGCGGTGACTTTTCGATTCTCTTTGAATTACCCTGTATGGCAATGTCTATTTGTCACATATAAAATTAGCAATACTACTGCTGTTACTCACCTTATCATTTCACACGCCGCGAGCAAGGTCAGTGTTTTATACAGTCATATCTATACTATAAAAGAGTAAGCCTTCAAGTGTCCGTCGCCAAAAGCGGTCTGCGCATGCGCGACGGACATTTGAAAGTGGCCGTTAAAACAAACAGGTAGCTGCGCGTGCCGGCCGCCTGCAAAAAAAAAAAAAAAAATCGGCACGAGCCGCGCGCAGCTACCCGTGTGTTTAAACGCTGCAAGCCCTGATCCTCCAGCGGTGACCGTCCTCCGGCTGTCGCGGCCTGCTCGGCGGGCATCCAGGCTCAGGCGAGCCCCCCGGCTTGGTTTGGGCCTACAGGCCCAGCCGAGCCGGGGACTCGCCTAAGCCTAGAGGCCGGCCGAGCAGCCAGCGACAGCCGGAGGACGGTCACCGCTGGAACTCAGGGCCGAAGTTCCCAAAACATACTCCCCTAAATCGGCCCTGAGCTCCAGCGGTGACCTCCTCCGCCGAGCAGGCTGCTAGGCCGGCCTCCAGGCTCAGGCGAGCCCCCGGCTTGGCTTGGGCCTACAGGCCCAGCCGAGCCGGGGACTCGCCTAAGCCTAGAGGCCGGCCGAGCAGCCAGCGACAGCCGGAGGACGGTCACCGCTGGAGCTCTGGGCCAAAGTTCCCAAAACATACTCCCCTAAATCGGCCCTGAGCTCCAGCGGTGACCTCCTCCGGCCGAGCAGGCTGCTAGGCCGGCCTCCAGGCTCAGGCGAGCCCCCGGCTTGGCTTGGGCCTACAGGCCCAGCCGAGCCGGGGACTCGCCTAAGCCTAGAGGCCGGCCGAGCAGCCAGCGACAGCCGGAGGATGGTCACCGCTGGAGCTCCGGCCGAAGTTCCCAAAACATACTCCCCTAAATCGGCCCTGAGCTCCAGCGGTGACCTCCTCCGGCTGAACAGGCTGCTAGGCCGGCCTCCAGGCTCAGGCGAGCCCCCGGCTTGGCTTGGGCCTACAGGCCCAGCCGAGCTGGGGACTCACCTAAGCCTAGAGGCCGGCCGAGCAGCCAGCGACAGCCGGATGACGGTCACCGCTGGAGCTCCGGGCCGAAGTTCCCAAAACATACTCCCCTAAATCGGCCCTGAGCTCCAGCGGTGACCTCCTCCGGCCGAGCAGGCTGCTAGGCCGGCCTCCAGGCTTAGGCGAGCCCCCGGCTTGGCTTGGGCCTACAGGCCCAGCCGAGCCGGGGACTCGCCTAAGCCTGGAGGCCGGCCTAGCAGCCTGCGACAGCCAGAGGACATCCACCGCTGGAGCTCCGGGCCAATGTAGGGGGATGTTGCCTACACATACTCACTGACATCGGCCCTTAGCTCCTCCAGCGATGGCGGTCCCGCTTCCAGCGTCCTCTCTCTCTTCGTTGGTCGCCGGTATGACGTCACGAAAGCCTTTTACCCCGGGTCAAAATGCCGGGGTCAAAGGCTTTCGTTACATCATGCCGGCAACCAATGAAGAGAGAGAGGACGCTGGAAGCGGGACCGCCATCGCTGGAGGAGCTAAGGGCCGATGTCGGTGAGTATGTGTAGGCAACATCCCCCTACATTGGCCCGGAGCTCCAGCGGTGGCTGTCGCAGGCAACTCGGCCGGCCTCCAGGCTTAGGCGAGCCCCCGGCTCGGCTGGGCCTGTAGGCCCAAGCCGGGGGCTCGCCTGAGCCTGGAGGCCGGCCGAGCAGCCTGCGACAGCCAGAGGACAGTCACCGCTGGAGCTCAGGGCTAATGTAGGTGAGTATGTGCTCTCCACACCCACCCTGCTTGCTCGGCCGGTATCCAAGGTTAGGCGAGCCCCCAGCTTGGCGTTGGCCTAGAGGCCCAGCCGAGCCGGGGACTCGCTTGAGCCTGGAGGACGCCCGAGCATGCAACTCGACCGGCCTCCATGCTCAGGCGAGTCCCCGGCTCGACAGGTCCTCTAGGCCCAAGCCAAGCCGGGGGCTCACCTAAGCTTGGATACCGGCCGAGCAAGCAGGGTGGGTGTGGAGAGCATATACTCACCTACATCGGCCTCGAGTCCTCCACCGTTCCACACATACTCACCGACATCGGCCCTTAGCTTCTCCAGCGATGGCGGTCCCGCTTCCAGCGTCTTCTCTGTCTCCGTTGGTCGCCGGTATGACGTCACGAAAGCCTTTGACCCTGGGTCAAAATGCCGGGGTCAAAGGCTTTCGTTACATCATGCCGGCGACCAACGAAGAGAGAGAGGACGCTGGAAGCGGGACCGCCATCGCTGGAGGAGCTAAGGGCCGATGTCGGTGAGTATGTGTAGGCAACATCCCCCTACATTGGCCCGGAGCTCCAGCGGTGGCTGTCGCAGGCAGCTCGGCCGGCCTCCAGGCTTAGGCGAGCCCCCGGCTCGGCTGGGCCTGTAGGCCCAAGCCAAGCCGGGGGCTCGCCTGAGCCTGGAGGCCGGCCGAGCAGCCTGCGACAGCCGGAGGACGGTCACCGCTGGAGCTCAGGGCCGAAGTTGCCAAAACATACTCCCCTACATTGGCCCTGAGCTCCAGCGGTGACTTCCTCCGTCCGAGCAGGCTGCTAGGCCGGCCTCCAGGCTCAGGCGAGCCCCCGGCTTGGCTCGGGCCTACAGGCCCAGCCGAGCCGGGGACTCGCCTAAGCCTAGAGGCCGGCCGAGCAGCCAGCGACAGCCGGAGGACGGTCACCGCTGGAGCTCAGGGCCGAAGTTGCCAAAACATACTCACCTACATCGGCACTTAGCTCCTCCAGCGATGGCAGTCCCGCTTCCAGCGTCCTCTCGGTCTCCGTTGGTCATCGGTATGACGTCACGAAAGCCTTTGACCCTGGGTCAAAGGCTTTTGTGATGTCATACCGGTGACCAACAGAGAGAGGACACTGGAAGCCCTCTGGGCAGGCTTTACACCTAGTTATTCATAAAACACAATGAACCAAATACAAGCGGAAATTTTAATTTTTTTCAATTTGGGTTAAAATTGCATATTCTCTCAAAATACAGTAACAGGTTCCCATTTCCAATATTTTTTTTAACAAGAGCCCCCCCCCCATAGAATATAAAACCACAAAGGCTTGGATGATAAAATTTGAAAACAAATATTTTACACGCTACAAATGATTGAAATCTGAATGGAATCTTACATTTTTAGTTATAGCATTCTGACAGGACATGACGTATACATGTAATAGTGATATATTATGAATCTGCTGAAAATAAGGATATATATTATGTGTCTGGATCCTACAATAAAATATGACTTCAAATCGCGTTTAAACATGATGAGCACAAAACAGCCAAAATGCTCTCATCACACAGAGGTGAAATGGCTCTTGACATGTGTCACTTTAGACTTGGGATGCGTGGGCATGGAGATGGGTTTAGGGTGCAGGCCTGACTTTCGTTATTATTTTCATTGCCCTCTTGTGTGTGGAATGTTTGTGTGATTTATGTAAGAATGCATTGTCTAGTTTTTGTGGACCTGCTATCTGAATAGTTTGTAATCTGTTGTCTGTAGGTAATGTAATTAGTTTTCTGTTTGTCCATCCTTGTTAGAAATGTTAAGTAATGTTTACTGTAACTGTCTAATCTAACTGACCTTATGGAATTAGATGTCACCTTCCAAAAAGTCAATGTTTAATTTTGTGTGTAGTGATCATGAATGGTTTCTGCCATAAATTATCATATTTTAATATTACATACAAAAAAAGGACCACTAGGGCTGTTCGCCCTGTGTGGCTAGCTGTGATGTCATTAAGCCAGCCTAATTTAGAGCTGTTTACCTATTGGTGACTCCCACTATAAAAGGGGCCTGAATCCAACAGTTCTCTCTCTTAACCCTTTCGCTGCTGAGGCATTTCACACCTCTGTGCTGAGCTCATTTTTACCGGTTTTGCTCATCATGTTTAAACGTGTTTTGAAGGCTTATTTTAGTATATGACCCAGACATATTATATATCGTTCTTTCCGTCAGACTCGGCAGATTCATAATATGTCATTATTATATGTATACGTCATGACCTGTCTGTATATTATAACAAAAAATGCAATAAAATATGAATTGTCAATAATTTACAACGCGTAAAGTGTATTTTTTTCACATTTTAACATGTGAGCAATTGCGGTTATATTTTGTATGGGGTGCGCTTGTTAAAAAAATTAGAAATGGGGTCTCGTTACATTTTTTTTTTGGGGAAAATTACGCGATTTTTAACAAACGCACCGCATACAAAAATCGTTAGTGCAGCATCATTGTTCACATTATAATTGAAATGGGAACAATATTGCTGAATTAACAAACCAAAAAAAAAAAAAAAACTTGTTTATTTTTTTTTTATAATTTTTTTTAAAATATTTTTTTATTTTTAATTTAAATTTTTTTAAAAAACTTTTTTAACAGTCGTGTCTGGTATCGTTGGAACGGCCATGCTCTGGCTGATCCAACAGTTCCAAACTTTAACCCCTAGCTGCCACGGATCGGGAGATAGGGGGTTCATTGGAACCCCCTATCTCCACTGTTGGTGGCAGCTAGGGGTTAACTCCAGGACTGGCGTCATCGTGCTATGCACGATGACGCCAGTCCTCAGGGGGCTTTCCCGGAGGCTTGGCAGACATCCAAGATGTCGGCTAGCTCCGGGAAAGGATCACGAACCGGCGCTTTTCAGCGCCGATTCGTGATCCGGCTCCCCAGGGGTTAATGACAGCCACCATTTGGAAGGGCAGGCTGTGCCCTTCCAAGCGGTGCCTGTATTAACCCCCTGCTCCCCGGCGATCGGAGGGAGAGAGGTCCGAAGGACCTACTCCCCTCCCTTTCAGGCGCCTCCTCCGCACACGCTGAGCGCGTCCATAGCAGCCAAGTGGTTAAGCTGTGGGTACCTGAGACTGACCTTGAGAACTTCAACCCCCCAGCCAAAAGCTGGGACCTAGTAAGCATGACTTCATGTCATTTCTGTATAGTTTAGTATTGTTGATTTGTTTAATGTACTGTGTGATATGACTATTACTATTCCATGATTGTTAGTATGTTAGTCTATTTTTGTTAGTTTAGAACATTTGCTTTACAGTAACTGTTAGTCTAGATTGTCAAGTAAATTGTCAATTCATATTGCACCTGTTTCTGTGTGTTTTTATTATATATATATATATTCGACCATAATACCCAAAATAAATAATAAATATTATTGCTGCAACTTAGGGCCTTAATTATTGCATATTAATTCAATAATTAATGTTGGATTTAATGAAACAATGTGTCAGTATAATTAGGTCCCACTGGAAAAGGTTGTGAGTTTGTATATGAAAATGACTCCTGTGTAATGGTATAAATTTATGTGTGTCCCTGATTAAAAGTGAGCTCCATTTTATAACCCTGAAAGACCACAGATCTACAGTGTCGCCTTATTTCTGGGGGATCTATGTGTCCTGGTCCTCAAGCTTCATCTAAGGACTGGAGGAAGGCACGGGAGTCTGGCTGTGTTAGAACACGTTATAACTGATCCCCTGTTATTTATACTGGTATGACTGCATCTCCATGATCCTCAGCTACCCACATTGTAACTGATCCCCCTTTTTTAATTTTCCCCACCATTTGTTTTGCTAATTCCCTAATTAGCATGTGAATTTCCTGCCCTATTTAGACGGCCCCGCATCAGGTGTGAGCTTAATCTACCTGACTGTAATCAGTCTCCTCCATATAACACCAAGGTCTGGCTCTTGAGCCTTGGCTCTGGTGACCATTCCTAAGTGGCCATCCAAAGTGGCAGCTTGGAGTTGCTTTGCTGGAGTTAAGTGGCCATCCAAAGTGGCAGCTTGGAGTTGCTTTGCTGGAGTTAAGTGGCCATCCAAAGTGGCAGCTTGGAGTTGCTTTGCTGGAGTTGTGAAACTGGAGGGAGGAACTGCAAGGCCCGCATTTTACACCGGGTAAACACACGGCTATATTATGCTTTCTCTCACCCTTCTACTCTTTACTTCTACCTTTCTCCTTAAATGGAACTCCTGCCCCTCTACCACGACCTCTACACTATCTTCATCTCTCCCTCCCTCCTCTCTTCCCACATGATGGCCTCACATGAGCTCCTTTGTTTCCTCAGAACATGGTCTCCCTCTAACTCTCGTGCTGCCAATCACTCCCACTCACATAAATCCCATTCCCACCGTCTCTTCCTCACTCTCCTGCTGTTACTTTATGCAGGTAACATATCTCCTAACCCTGGGCCCACAACACATCCAATACTTCCCTCTCATCCTATCTCCATCGCACATAAATCAACCCCCTGCAAGCCCAGCAACCTCCTTCTCATAATCCCTCAGCGCCTGTACTCTTTCGCCTGCGCCCTCTGGAACACTCAGTTTGTATGCAACAAACTCACAGCTATCCATGACCTCTTCCTTTCAAACTCCTTCAACCTCCTAGCTTTAACTGAAACCTGGCTAACTCCCTCTGACACGGCCTCCATTGCTGCTCTCTCACATGGCGGTCTACACCTGAGCCATACCCCCAGACTGGGTGAGAGGAATGGTGGCGGGGTCGGAATCCTGCTCTCTCCCACCTGCACCTACCAGCATCTCCCGCCACCTCCATCCCTCTCCTTCTCCTCCTTCGAGACACACTGCATCCGCCTATTCTCTCCCCTGGCTCTCAGGGTGGCAGTCATCTACTGCCCACCGGGACCATCCTCCCAGTTCTTTGACCACTTTGCTACCTGGCTTTCTCACTTCCTGTCTTCTAGTCTTCCATGCCTAGTTCTCGGAGACTTCAACATTCCCATTGATGATCCGGCTGCCTCCAAACTTCTTTCACTCATGTCCTCCCTTGGACTCACACAATTCTCACTCCTCCCTACCATCGCGATGGTCACTCTCTTGACCTTGTCTTTTCCAACATCTGCTCCGTCTCAGAGTTCACCTGTCGCCCTTTCACACACTCACAGAAATCTACATGCCATGGATCCCCATCAATTCTCCAATCTACTTCACCACCTCCCTCACACCTCATCCTTCACCTGCCGTGATGCTGCCGCTAATCACTACAACACCACAGTTATCTCTGCTTTAGACACGCTTGCTCCACCTCGTCTCTGTAAGGCCCCACGCCGCCAGCTTCAGCCCTGGCACACCCCCCAGACACGCTACATGCAAAGATGCTCCCGCACTGCAGAGCGTGCCTGGAGGAAATTCCACTCTGAAGCTGATTTTGTTCACTTCAAGTTTATTCTCCGGTCATACACCTCTGTCCTCCACCTTTGCCCTCCAGGCCAAACAATCTTTCTTCTCATCTCTTATATCTACACTGTCCTCCAACCCTAAATGGCTCTGGTCCACCTTCCACACCCTCCTCTACCCATCTGCACCTCCCCCCTCAGCTGCCTTCAGCGCTCAGGACCTGGGAGATTTCTTCCTAAATAAAACGCTATCAGAAGCAACATCCCAACACAAGATAGTTATCTGCCACCTCCACTCCCAGAAGCCCCCTCTGCTACCCTCTGCGTCTTCCTCCCAGCCACTGAGGAGGAAGTCCCTTACTGTCCTCCTCACATCTCACCACGTGCCAGCTCGTCCCCATTCCCACACATCTAATTCCTCCCCTCTCCTCCTCCCTCACCCCTGCTCTCACACACATCTTCAACCTATCTCTCTCCACCGGCTCCTTCCCATCCGCCTTCAAACACGCGCTAGTTATCCCTTTACTAAAGAAACCGTCCTTCGATCCCAACTCTCCATCCAACTACCGCCCTGTATCCCTGCTTCCCTTCACATCTAAACTCTTAGAAAAACTCTCTCCTCTCCCTCTTCCTGTCCTCCAATTCCCTGCTCGACCCACTGCAATCGGGCTTCCGTCCCCTACACTCAACTGAAACTGCCCTCACCAAAGTCACCAACGACCTCCTAACTGCTAAAAAACACAGCAACTATTCTATTCTTGATCCTGCTCTACCTCTCTGCTGCTTTTGACATGGTTGACCACCCCCTCCTTCTACAGACTCTCGGCTCTCTTGGTCTCTGACACTTCACTCGCTTGGGTTGACTCCTATCTATCCAACAGGTCCTTCTCTGTGTCATTTGCTGGTAACTCCTCCTCTTCATTTCCTTTATCTATTGGTGTACCTCAAGGATCTGTCCTTGGACCTCTGCTCTTTTCCATCTACACCTCCTCCCTGGGCAAAATCATTAATAGCTTTGGCTTTAATTACTCCCTCTACGCTGATGACACTCAGATCTACCTCTCTACCCCTGATATCTCTTCCCCTGTCCTTTCCAAAATCAGCGACTGTTTATCTGGCATCTCCTCCTGGATGGCCTCTCATCACCTAATGATCAACATGTCTAAGACTGAGCTCCTCCTAATTCCTCCTTCTAATGCCTTCTGACTTCTCTATCACTGTGGAGGGTATCACTATCTCCCCATCAAACCAGGTTTGTTTTCTTAGAGTTACACTTGCCTCTGCTCTTTCCTTCATCCCCCACATCTAGTCTCTTTCCTCCTCCTGTCGATACCAACTACGTAATATTTCCAGAATTCGGCCATTTCCTACCGCTGTCACCACAAAACAACTCATCCATGCCCTGGTAATCTCCCGACTCGACTATTGTAATAATCTCTTATCTGGCCTCCCTCTCTCACGCCTCTCCCCCTACAATCCATCATGAACGCCTCCGCCAGGCTCATTCACCTCACCCGCGGTTCTGTTTATGCCGCTCCCCTCTGCGAGTCCCTTCACTGGCTCCCCATCCACCTCACCCGCCGCTCTGTCTCTGCCGCTCCCCATCCACTGCAGAATTAAATTCAAAATCCTTACCCTGACCTACAAAACCCTCACTAACTCAGCTCCCACTACCTGTTCTCACTAATCACCAAATACACCCCAGCCCGCTCCCTAAGATCAAACAGTGACCTACACCTAGGTTCCCCCCCGCATCACCTCCTATGATAGACTGCAGGACTTCTCACACGCAGCCCCCATTCTCTGGAACGTTCTCCCTCATACTGTCAGACTTTCCCCTAATTTCTCTTCCTTCAAACGCTCCCTTAAAACATTCCTATTTAGGGAAGCCGACCACCCAACTCACTGACACAACCATCAATCACTCTCACCTTACAGTCCTCTCCTCCTGTTTCCAACCCTTCTAGATTGTGAGTTCCTACGGGAATAGGGCCTCATCTCCTGCGGTACTGTTTGTCAAATGTTGTTAAATGTATTGTAACACTGTCTAAACTGTGCTTATTGTACAGCGCTGCGGAATATGCCGGCGCTTTATAAATAAAGAATAATAATAACACGGGGGTTCTGCAAGGAAGCGACATTGGCAGAAGTGACCCTGTCAGGGTACAGAGATATGTCACATGGCTCAACAAGGAGGGGCTGTACTCCTCTCTGCTCTTACTTGCGGCCGCACTTGCTAAGAGCAGAGATGAACGGCCAAAGCACTTTCAGGAAGACTGAGTTGCTGCACTATGGGACTCTAGGTTGTAATTGCCCCTAGGCCAAAGGTTGGCAGTCAGCTCCTGGTAATTTTCTACATCAGCGCCAATAGGAGGAGATGCTGGGGGAGGTAATTTTAGAGTTACTCCCCAGTATCTTCATTTACTTTTTAGCCCCTGGTAATGGCACATTGGGAGGTGAGAAGGAGCAGAGGAACAGCCAACTCTTCCGCTCCAGCCCCATGAAGGCCTTAATCCATCACTGACTGAAATCAGATAATTTCGCCACAATTTCGGTGCAATTCAGGATTCTGTAATTAGATGAACAGTTTCTTCACTATGGGACAATTTTGTTGCCACCGAATCGCACCGACTTGTGGTGAAATTCACTGTTGATTCGCCTGTATTTCTGGCATCCGAATCGACCTGAAACAAAATATCGGATGAATTTTTTCAGACGAAATGTTTTCACGTGACACAAAATGAAACAAATGTTTCCAGCTCACACATGCCGAGCTCACAGGGAGAGTGTGGAACATGGTGTAGCTGTAAGTGTGATTGGGTTATGTGAAAATATCGCCTACCCCTGTCATGGTATTGTAGGTACATCACACCGAGGTTTAAGCTTAGATCATGTATTTTTGGGTCCATTGGAGGCTGTGCCCCGTGGGGTTGCGTCATTCTGGTGCTGTGTGTGTACTCCACGGAGGTTTTATGAATTGTACATAGTTGTCATTGATCTAGTGGAGATGGTGGTTTGGTGGTGTTACCCTTTCTTGGTGTAGCAGGTGATGGAGCACTGAGGTATTTATGTATTGTACATAGTAGTCATTGATCTAGTGGAGATGGTGGTTTGGTGGTGTTACCCTTTCTTGGTGTAATATGTGATGGAGCACTGAGGTATTTATGTATTGTACATAGTAGTCATTGATCTAGTGGAGATGGTGGTTGGTGGTGTTACTCTTTCTTGGTGTAGCAGGTGATGGAGCACTGAGGTATTTATGTATTGTACATAGTAGTCATTGATCTAGTGGAGATGGTGGATTGGTGGTGTTACTCTTTCTTGGTGTAGTAGGTGATGGAGCACGGAGGTATTTATGTATTGTACATAGTAGTCATTGATCTAGTGGAGATGGTGGTTTGGTGGTGTTACTCTTTCTTGGTGTAGCAGGTGATGGAGCACTGAGGTATTTATGTATTGTACATAGTAGTCATTGATCTAGTGGAGATGGTGGATTGGTGGTGTTACTCTTTCTTGGTGTAGCAGGTGATGGAGCACTGAGTTATTTATCTATTGTATATAGTAGTCGTTAATCTAGTGGAGATGGTGGTTTGGTGGTGTTACCCTTTCTTGGTGTAATATGTGATGGAGCACTGGGGTATTGGTCGGACTATTCACCATTACATTATTCTTACAGATTTCACTGCTATACACCTTTTTATGTGTTATGTAAGGCCCCCTCTCCTTATAGGTCCATTCTATCCTCACTTTCTATTGGGCATTGGCCTATTGGTGCTTCACATACACCACCAGTGCTGTGAATATGGTGACAGTTGTATGTTATGTGGGTGCTGCTTAGGATTCCAGTGTTGTGGGAAATTATTACGGCTTCCTGCTGATAAATATAAAGTTCTAGAGGCAGAGTGACCCCCCCCCCCCCGCAGACCAATGTGTTTATAACTATGAGCAAATCATAGGATTAGAAAGTTGTTGTTGTGTGCACTGTGGTTTTGTTCTGTTGAAACCAATTAAGAAATAAATTTTTCCAGTTCTCTAAGATGTTTTTGGGGATTACACCCCATCATTAGTGATGGGCCGAACACCCCTGTTTTCGGTTCACATTCGATCTCCCGAAAAAGTTTGATCGTGAACTCGAAACACAATGCGAACACCATTAAAGTCAATTGGACTCGAACGTTCGAAAATTAAGGCCCCTCCAAGAGGGCATATATGCAAGATATTGGCCATAAAAAGTTAATGGGGGTCCGAGTACTGCCCTGGGGGACAGGAAACAATGGAAAAAAAACTCTTTAACCCTTTTACTGCTAAGTGCTGAGCCATTTCACCGCTGTGCGCTGAGCTAATTTTTACCGCTTTTGCTCATGTTTAAACACTATTTGAAGCCATGGGAAATGTTTGTCCAACAAGGAGTGGGAAATGTTTGACCAACAAGTTGTGGGAAATGTTTATGAATCCCATAGGCTTCAATGTTAAAAATATTCCCGTTTTTATCTCAATATCTAATAAACCGTTTATTATATTCTGCAGTAAAATGTCTATTTACTTTCAGATTTTTTTAGGATCTTTTAAGCATTTTTTGGAATTTTTTTTTTCCCCTCAAACTTTCCGTGAACGTCCCGAAAAGTTCAAAGTTCGCGAATTTTCGAACAGCTGATGTTCGAATCGAACTTCGAACCGGCAGCCCATCCCTATCCATCATGAGGATACACATTTACCCAACTACACAATGCTTCATCCTTATATACCCAACTACACACTGCTTCATCCTGATACACAGCCAACTACACACTGCTTCATCCTGATACACATATACCTAACTACACACTGCTTCATCCTGATACACATATACCCAACTACACACTGCTTCATCCTGATACATATACCCAACTACACACTGCTTCATCCTGATACACATATACCCAACTACACAATGGTTCATCCTGATGCACATGTACCCAACTACACAATGGTTCATCCTGATGCACATATACCCAACTACACAATGGTTCATTCTGATGCACATATACCCAACTACACAATGGTTCATTCTGATGCACATATACCCACCTACACACTGCTCCAACCTGATACACACATACCCAACTACACACTGCTCCATCCTGATACACATATAACCAACTACACACTGCTTCATCCTGATACACATATACCCAACTACACACTGCTTCATCCTGATACACATATACCCAACTACACAATGGTTCATCCTGATGCACATGTACCCAACTACACAATGGTTCATCCTGATGCACATATACCCAACTACACAATGGTTCATTCTGATGCACATATACTCACCTACACACTGCTCCAACCTGATACACACATACCCAACTACACACTGCTCCATCCTGATACACATATAACCAACTACACACTGCTTCATCCTGATACACATATACCCAACTACACACTGCTTCATCCTGATACACATATACCCAACTACACAATGGTTCATCCTGATGCACATGTACCCAACTACACAATGGTTCATCCTGATGCACATATACCCAACTACACAATGGTTCATTCTGATGCACATATACTCACCTACACACTGCTCCAACCTGATACACACATACCCAACTACACACTGCTCCATCCTGATACACATATAACCAACTACACACTGCTTCATCCTGATACACATATACCCAACTACACGCTGCTTCATCTTGATACACATATACCCAACTACATGCTGCTTCATCCCAATACACATATACCCAACTGCACACTGCTTCATCCTGATACACATATACCCAACTATGCAATGATTCTTCCTGTAACATATATACCCAACAACTGCACAATGCTCCATCCTGATACACATAAACCAAATTACAGTCTACTACAGCCTGATACACATATACCCAACTCCACATTGCTTCATCCTGACACACATATACCCAATTATACGCTGCTTCATCCTGACACAGATATACCCAACTACACAGTACTTGATACACATATAGAAACATAGAAACATAGAAAAATGTCGGCAGATAAGAACCTTTCGGCCCATCTAGTCTGCCCAATTACATGGATACTTTACCTGGATTTATCTTTTGTTTAGGATAGCCTTATGCCTATCCCATGCTTGCTTAAATTCAATTACTGTTTTGGCCTCTACCACTTCTACTGGAAGACTGTTCCATGTATCCACCACCCGCTCAGTAAAATAATGCTTCCTGATGTTACTTTTAAACCTTTGCCCCTCTAATCTAAGACTATGTCCTCTTGTTTTGCTATTTTGTTTCCTTTTAAATATACTCCCTTCCTCTACCTTGTGGATTCCTTTACGTATTTAAATGTTTCTATCATATCTCCTCTGTCTCGTCTTTTTTCCAAGCTGTACATGTTAAGATCATTAAGCCTTTCTTGGTAACTTTTCTCCTTCAAGCCGTACACCATTTTAGTAGCCCTTCTCTGAACTCTCTCCAAGATGTCTATATCCTTCTGGAGATACGGTCTCCAGTACTGCACACAGTACTCCAAGTGAGGTCTCACCAGTGCTCTGTACAGTGGCATGAGCACTTCCCTTTTCCTACTGCTAATACCTCTCCCTACACAACCAAGCATTCTGCTAGCATTTCCTGCTGCTCTATTACATTGACTACTTACCCTTAGATCCTCTGAAATAATAACCCCTAAATCCCTTTCCTCAGATGTTGAGGTTAGGACTGTATCAAATATTCTATATTCAGCCCTTGGGTTTTTACGTCCCAGGTGCATTATCTTGCACTTATCCACATTAAAACTCAATTGCCACAACTCCGACCATTTTTTAGCTTACCTAAATCATTTGTCATTTGGCTGATCCCTCCAGGAACGTCAACCCTGTTGCAAATCTTTGTGTCATCAGCAAAAAGACATACTTTTCCATTAATACCTTCTGCAATATCACTAATAAAAATATTAAAGAGAATGGGTCCAAGTACTGACCCCTGAGGTACCCCACTGGTAACAAGACCTTGCGCCGAATAAACTCCATTTACCACAACCTCTGTTGTCTGTCACTCAGCCACTGCCTAATCCATTCAACAATATTGGAATCCAAGCTCAAAGATTGCAATTTATTGATCAGCCTTCTATGCGGAACAGTATCAAAAGCCTTACTGAAATCTAAATAAGCAATGTCTACTGCACCACCTGTGTCTATTATTTTTGTTACCCAATCAAAAAAATCAATAAGATTAGTTTGGCATGATCTCCCTGAGGTAAACCCATGTTGTTTCTGATCCTGTAATCTATGTGTTTTTAGATGTTCAACAATCCTTTCCTTTAACATGGTTTCCATTAATTTCCCTACTACTGACGTAAGACTAACTGGCCTATAGTTCCCCGATTCCTCCCTACTACCCTTCTTGTAAATAGGCACAACATTTGCTAATTTCCAGTCTTCTGGGACGACTCCTGTTAACAAGGATTGGTTAAATAAATCTGTTAACGGTTTTGCTATTACATCACTGAGCTCTTTTAATAATTTAGGGTGGATCCCATCAGGCCCCATTGACTTATTTGTCTTTACTTTAGACAGCTGCTTTAGAACCTCCTCCTCTGTAAACTCATATGTAAATGTCTCTTTAGTGTTCTCTCCTAACTGAGGTCCCTTTCCTTCCTTTTCTTCTGCAAAGACTGAACAAAAATATTATTGAGGCAGTCAGCGAGACTTTTATCCTCTTCTACATACCTTCCTTCCTTTGTTTTTAATCTAACTGCGCTGCGCTGCGGAATATGCTGGCGCTTTATAAATAAAGAATAATAATAATAATTTATAAATAAAGAATAATAACTAATCCTTGTTTTACTTTTCTTTTCTCGTTTATGTATCTAAAAAATGTTTTGTCCCCCTTTTTTACTGACTGAGCTATTTTCTCTTCTGCGTGTGCTTTGGAAGCTCTTATAAATTGCTTTGCTTCTTTCTGCCTAATCTTATAGGTTTGCCTATCTTCTTCACGCTGAGTTTTTTTATAATTATTGAATGCTATCTTCTTGTTCTTCACTATTTTGGCCACTTCTGCAGAGTACCACAGTGGTTTCTTCCCTTTTTTGTTTTTGCTAACAAGCCGAATGCAATTTCCTGTGGCCTTCAATAATGCTTCCTTTAAATAATCCCATTTCTCTTGGACTCCCTTTAAATTCCTCCAGTCTGATAATGACTCCTTCACACAAAATCTCATTTTAGAAAAATCTGTTTTTTTAAAGTCTAAAACTTTTGTTTTTGTGTGGTGCGGCTCCATCCCTGTTCTTATATTAAACCATACTGACTGGTGATCACTAGATCCCAAATTTTCACCTACAACAACGTCCGATACCAAACCTCCATTTGTGAGTATTAAATCCAATATGGCCTCTTTACGGGTCGGCTCCTCAACTACTTGTGTTAGCGATAATCCCAGTAGGGAGTTTAGAATATTTGTACTCCTGGTATACCCAACTACAACCTCCTACAGTTTGACCTATCAGGCTGTGAGCTGCACCGAGATTTTATTTGTAGAGCTGTGGATGGTTTCTGTCCGTTGGTTCATGAGTGGTTAAAGGATACTGTGTCGTGGAGAATTCAGCAAGGTTAATACACAGCGTTGAGTGCGTGCGGAGATGCAGGAACATGTCACATACTTACATGAAGTGAAAGCTGAAAGGGAGGAAATAAGAACGTGTTAGTATGAATGTTTTCTACAGACACAGTCTTTACATGTTCCACATTAACACAATGGTTTATATGAACGCCGACAGAACACGCCTGTTCGATTTTTAATTTCCTGTATGAATATAAATATCCTGTGATTCAACGATGTACCTTAAGTTAATATGTCTATTTTGAAAAGCCTGCTCTAATGCAGACAGGCTGTGGTTTCCCCCCTTTCCCCCTCCCTTTTTATGGCACGTGACCCTGTTAGGAATGCTGGAAAAGTACCGAAACTTGTAAGACAGAAAAAATCATCTCTGAACCATATATGTAATAATAAGTGTTTCTTTGTTAACTGTGCTGGCCAAATTCTGACGTGGAAATATATCTGTATACTGATTGGCTGTTGTATCACATGTCTATGTGGAACAATTTCATGGGTGTTTGAAATCTAATAAATTGGTCTGTCTAACAAAGAATATGCAGACATGACATGAAAGCTATACATTGTGTGTAGTTGATTTTAATGTCTCCGCTATAGCGTGAGCGCGTCCTTTCTTCATATTTTCTTATTTGAGAGGAAACTTGCAAAGGTTTATGGAATTCCAGTTATGGTAATTATAAATAGGAAAACTGATTTTGTTTGTTTAAAGTTATTTTTTAACAACGCCGTTACATCTCACTCAGGGTGAGCTGAATTCATGACCTCATAAGTAAATGTAATTTATTTTACTGCATCATCACAGCAGAAAAACACAGCATTTACATAATAGAAATGTGTAAAATAGAGATTTACCAAAAATGTGAAGATTTGACAAATTAGTCCGTAAAAACCTAACACTACACAAGAAGCATTACAATGTAACTCACTGTGTGTGGGGAATGTTACTATGTAACTCACTGTTTGCAGGAGGATGGTAGTGCGTTACACACACTCTGTGTGGGGAATGTTAGATCGTTATACACTCAATTTGTGTGTAGGGGAATGCTACATAGTTACACACACTGGGATGAATGTTAGAGCATTACACACTCTGGGGGAATGTTCGCGTGTAATACACTGGTGGAATGTTAGCGCTTTGCACACACTCACTCTGTGTGAAGCAGGTCCTAGTGCAGATTCCTATACACAGAAGTGCCAGAAGGATCTTCATACTTGGCTCCATTTTATCTCATTTAGCGTCTGTAAAGATAATAAGAGCAGAATGTGTTAAGATGTAATATATATATATACAGTATATTGTGATCAGGTGAGGGGAATGGTGTGTGACAGTGTGTACATTCCCCCATGTTTGTAGGAGAGGACTTGGCTGTTTAAACTCAGGAGGAATATATGTGTTTTAAATTGTTCCTCTCTGCTGCAAGGTCTCCACACCTGCTAATTAAAAGCCCTTGAATGTCCTGGGTGTGGGGAACCGGTGAGAAGGAAGTAAGGAGATTTGATTGATTGAGAGACAGACAGACTGAGAGAGACCATCAGCAAACACGGTGAAACTCTGAGGTTGGCAAAGATTTATTTTTGGTTATTTTCCCAAAGTAGTGAGGGACATTATATTGTTTAGTCAGTACTCAGACGAGTTAGGCTTTGTTTTCTGTTTATATTTTGTTTGTTGGAGTGAAGAAATAAACTCTGAGATACATAAAGAGACTGTTTCAGTGCCATAATTGCCCTAGAGGACCATGCTATAGTGTCCCCTGTGTGACAATATGGTGTTTGAATGCGGGCATAGCGCCTGCAGGTCTGTGGGCATAGAAGGTTGAAAAGTGCCTGTTGAAACCGTGTGGTGAACAGCTGAAGGCTTAATTAGCACGGTGCTGCTGCAAAGGAAAAAAGTGTGTTCCTTGCACGTTTAAACACATTTCCTGTGGAGGCTCATTTCTCCTCATTCGGCTGTTGTAATGGAGGATTTGGTGAAAGCCTTGGTACAGGCAACTGCTGTGCAGCAAGAAACAAACCGTTTATTGGTGGCACAAGTGGAAAGCGTAAGGGAAGCTCAGCAGGAAGACAGAACAATCTTCACAAAAGCTTTGCAGCAAGCCTTACTGCCTGGTACAGCGAGCCCTCCTGCGGACAGGGAGCGGCGTATTCAAGCAACTGACTTTCTGCACAAGCTATCTCATGACCTTTGAGCGTGTCGCTGATAAAGAAAATTGGACCCTTGAACAGTGGGCAGGACTGTTGGCTCAATGTCTGAGCGGGGAATACCAGAAAGTTTATGAGGATTTGCCTTACAGCCAAGCTCAGGACTACATACGCCCAGGGCTGGACTGGGTCAAAAAATCAGCTCTGGACTTCATCCAGACCGGCACACTTTAATTACGCAAACACGCACAAAAATAGTATATAAACCAACCGGATCACTCAACCAATCGCTGTACAGATACCGGAGTTGCTGCACAGCGATTAGGTAAAGCAACGCTGCAGCACTGAGGTTGAGTGCGCACCATGTCTTAAGGTGAGGCAGATGTGCAGCGGGTCTCAATGGCATGGTGGCTCCAATATGAGACTGTGGCAGACTGCGTCTGTTTTGCAGACGGTGAGGAAGTTCTCCCCTCACTATTTAAGGGAAGTGCGAACCGTGCGGTGAAGCAGCATTCACACTGGCCCACTGAGCCATCGGCCCAACGGGAATCTCCCTGTAGTCCCTATGGCCAGTACATGCCTGCATACACCTGAAAAGAGAGATCCTGACCCGGATTGGAATAACCCCCAAGCTACGAGCCCAAAGGTTTCACAAGTGGAGCTATGATGTGGAAAAACCTACAAAGACTCAATTGTATGAGCTGCTGAGATTTGCTCAGAAATGGTTACAACCAGAGACAAACTCGCCTACAGACATTGTGGAGATGCTGGTCATGGACAGTTTCCTCAGAAATTTGCCTACTGCCCTGCGACAGTGGGAGAGCCAAGGGGACCCAAAGGATCCGGAGATGTGTCTGGTTGAGCAGTAGGGATGAGCCGAACACAGCCGAGTTCGGTTTGAACCCGAACTCAAACCCAATGCAAGTCAAAGGGGCTGAAAATTTGGTTTTTTAGAGTGCCCTCCAAGAGGGCATATATGCTACATATTTGCCATAAAAGGTGTTTGGGGGTCCGGGTAGTGCCCTGGGGGACAGGAAACAAGGACAAAAAGTAAAAAAAAAACGTTTTTAAAGGGACAGTGAGTTTTCCATGAAATAAGGGTTAAAAATAAAAACCAAAAATTCCTTCAAATATCGTGCCTAGGAGGTCCCCATAACCTGCCCGTGAAGTGGCGGATTTCTAGGATGTATAGAAACACTTAAAAACAAAAAAATTACGTTTCATATGACGGTAAATGCTTTTCCTTTAATCTATCCATAAACAACTGCTTGGGGCGGCAGTCGGTATGAAAAGAGGAGACATTTTCGTACACGCAGAAAAATTTTACTGATTTTTTTTTGGCTAAATTATTGTGAAACTTAGGCAGGCTTTGGATGAAAGTAACAATAGATGCTTTAAAATTGGTCCTTTAGCATCCCCAGCAGTGCTGTCATACCGTAACCCCTCTGAGGATATGAATCTGATACAGGCGTCAGTGCACCCAAATATTGTGCTTTTGGTGCCAGGCCTGAAAGTACTATCATACAGTAACCCCTCTGTGGTATTGTGGAAGAATGCAGGGGTGAACCTTGCGTGTCCTATATTAAAAAGATATGCATCTGGTCAAGGCGTCAGTGCACCCAGATATTCTGCCTTTGGTGCAAGACTGCCAGGCCAGCAAGTATCATCATACAGTATCCCCTCTGTAGTATTGTGGAAGAATGCAGGGGTGGACCATGTGGTCCTATATTGAAAAGATATGATTCTGGTCAAGGCGTCAGTGCACCCAGATATTCTGCCTTTAATGCCAGGCCAGCAAGTATCATCATACAGTAAGGCTGGGGTCAGACGAACGCAGTGTTAACGTCCGTGTTGCCCGCACATAAGTACGTCTGTGATAGCATACAATTGTGTTAAATGGAGCCCCACACACGAAGTACGTCCGCACAGAAGTGCGGGGGCTGATGGATGCTGCAAACAGACGCAGGTTAGGCAAGAACGTAATACTGCTAGAACGGACGTGCAGAGTGCACCACGTCCACAACGTCCGCATAGCTTTGTGTGTGAGTGATGCAACAAGGTCAGACGGACTGCATTTATGCGTCCAGCATTTTTTAACGGACAGAATGTTCTTTCATTGTAATTTATTTTCCCTGCTACATCAGTCAAAAAATACGTCAGTGAAAAAAACGGACTGTGTGGCCAGTCAGTAAGTACGTCCAAACTGCACGGACGCACAGTTCGCACTCATCTGACCCTAGCCTAACCCCTCTGTGGTATTGTGGAAGAGTGCAGGGGTGGACCCTGCAGTTCAAAAAATTAAAATGATATAAATCTGGCACAGGTGTCAGTGCAGCCAGATATTGTGCCTGTAATGCCAGGCCAGCAAGTATCATCATACAGTAACCCCTCTCTGGTATTGTGGAAGAGTGCAGGGCTGGACCCTGCGGTTAAAAAAATTTAAATGATATAAATCTGGCACAGGCGTCAGTGCAGCCAAATATTGTGCCTTTCATGGCAGCAAGTGCCTTCACACCGTAACCCTTTTGTGGTATTGTGAAAGAGGTCAGTGCTGGAGGTTTTGTGAATGCAGAAGAGGACATCCCCTATCTATTCCATTACTTCAGCATCAGGGGATTGATAGCTGCTGATCCAGGACTGATTCATTTTTATAAATGTCAGCCGGTCTACAGAGTCGGTGGACAGACGCACTCTTTTCTCTGTGACAAAACCTCCAGGGGCACTGAACGTCCTTTCAGAAAGCACAGTAGATGAAGGGCAACCTAGTAGCTGCATAGCATATTGGCTAAGTTCTGGCCAGTGATCCAATCTCAACACCCAGTAAACCAGTGGATCATCTGCTGGAAAGGTATCCAGGTCTGCCCTTGCCCCTAGGTAGTCCTGCACCATATGGTGAAGACGCTGGCAATGGGTGCCTACATTTGACGTCACGGGGCGTCGTGCACTAAAAGTTTTTAAAAATGCATTAGTCAAGCTGGCCCTGGCCTTCACCGCTATTCTTCTGATCATCCGCAGCCTCAGAAGCACCTGTGTCATCACTTGGTAACCTACCAGTGCCTGGAAAGGTGTTACACAAGTGTCGCTTTAGAGCGTCCTCAAGTTTTTTCATCCTGTGCTCCCTCTGTGTGGGCAGGATGAGCTCTGCAACTTTACCCTTTTATCGTGGATTAAGAAGGGTTGCCAACCAGTAATGATTCCTCTCCTTGATAGCACGAATCCTAGGGTCCTTTAGCAGGCTTTGCATCATTAGGGAGCCCATGCAGCGTAGGTTGGAGGTGGCATTAGCTTCCGAGTCTTCCTGGTCAATGAGGATGACCGTATTGTGCACTACCTCCTCCCAGCCATGCACTAGCCCTTCTGTTTCTGGGCACACAAAACCCTCCCTTGAGGAATCCCCACCTTCAATGCCCCCACTACTAAAATATTCCTCCTCCTCCTCATCCTCTTCCTGTCTGATCTGAGTAGGACCCGCTGTAATGCTGTCTGTGGAAAGACTGGGGCCTTGAGAGCTAGGGAAGGCCTCCTCTTCCTCCCACTGCTCTGCCTCTAGAGCCACATCTATAATTCCCCGCAGAGTGCGCTCCAGCAGGAACACTAAAGGAATTGTGTCACTGATGCATGCACTGTCCCTGCTCACCATCCTCGTTGCCTCCTCAAATGGTGACAGTACAGTGCATGCATCCTTGATAATCAGCCACTGCGGGGGGGAAAAAAACCAAGTTGACCTGAACCTGTCCTTGTGCGATACTCACACAGGTACTCGTTGATGGCCCTCTGCTGCTTGTGCAGACGCTGCAGCATTGCTAATGTCGAGTTCCACCTGGTGGGCATGTCACAGATCAGACAGTTTGTGGGAAGGTGGAATTCTGTTTGAATTTCTGCCAGGTGAACGCTTGCTGGGAATGACCATCTGAAGTGGCTGCAGACTTTTCTTGCCTGGATGAGAAGCTCTGGCAGCCCTGGGTACTTGGTTAGGAAACGCTGTACCACCACATTTAGGACGTGTGCTAGGCATGGTACATGCATCAATTTACCCTTGCATAGGGTGGAGAGAAGGTCGCTGCCATTATCGCAGACGATCATTCCCAGCTCAAGCTGGCGTGGTGTTAACCATCTCTGCACCTGCCACTGCAGAGCTGACAGAATTTCTGACCCGGTGTGGCTCCTGTCCCCTAAACAAACCAGCTCAAGCACAGTATGGCATCATTTTGCTTGAGCCATTGCGTAGACCCTGTCAGGCGTCGGTTTAACTGCCACTTTGCCAGAGACAGAAAAGGAGGAGGAGGAGGAGGTGGTGGAGCAGACAGACCTCATACAAGCAGCTTTCTGGAGGCATGGTGGATAATTAAGCTCCAGCACAGAGCCCCATCTTGGATCCCTCCCAGCTGCAATCAGAGTTACCCAGTGTGCCGTGAAGGAAATGTAACGACCCTGTCCATGCTTGCTGGACCACATGTCTAATGTCACATGCACCTTGCTGCTGACTGCCTTTCCCAATGACTGGATAACATTGTCTTCCACGTGCTGGTATAGTGCTGGAATGGCCTTGCGTGAAAAGTAATGGCGTTTTGGAACCTGCCACTGTGGTACAGAACATTCAGCAAATTCACGGAAGGGAGCAGAGTCCAGCAGCTGGAAAGGCAGCAGCTTCAATGTGAGTAATTTTGCTAAGCTGGCATTTACACACTGTGCTTGGGGATGGTTGGGACTATATTTTTTCTTTCGCTGCAGCAGCTGCGGCAACGTAATCTGACTGCGTAAATCTTCAGCTACTGGGATGATGTCGCATTGTGAGGAAGGACCTGGTACATCCATTACTGTAGCATCATCCTGTCGCGTCCTGGGTCTCTGGCGCCCCCTCTGGCTTCCATGGAAGTTGTATTTAGTTCTGGACATTTGGTTCACGTCCAAGGCTGGACCTCACCTGGTCCTATTGTTCTCATTTAGTCATGGCCAATATAGGCAAGCATTGCCCTAAGAAGGGCGCTGCCTCATTTTGATGTTTCAGTCTGCTTTGTTCCAAGCCTTGATCTCCTTGATCCTTATTAACATACTTTGCAGTTCTGGTAGGGATCTGTTACTCAGGTTCTCCTGTATGTGTTCAAGTTACCCTTTATTACTTTACTTTCAGGTTTTGGGTTTACTCCTCCGCCAGTTCTGGGTTTACATCTGTTTAATATCTCCCAGGTCCTTGGTTATTCATTCTGTTTTGTTGATATGGTTCCTGTTTTGTATTTATGTTTGCATTTCATGTTTATTCTCTAGGTTTAAAAGGGTTTATGTTTTTACTCATGTTACTCTAGTGTTTAGTTCTCTTATGTCTTTCTGCCTATAGTTTCCTAGGTCCTTGGTTGTTCATCTGTTTATTTATTTAGTTCAGGTCTATGGTTTTATTCTAGTGCTCAGGTTTTTTGTTTCATTGTGGTGTTCTGGTCCCTTGCTGTATATAGTACTGTTGTACATAAATCCCTTGTTTTGTTTATACATCCATGGGTCATGTCTGTTAACTGCTCAAGTAGCTCACACCCCTTCTGTGCCATGTCGGGTCAGGCCCCCCGTCACACATCCCTGTCGGTGGAGGTTGTAGGCAATGACATGGCAGGACATACAGTGGGGGTAGAGACAGATGAGGAGGAGGAGGACCTACGCAAAGTTTTGCTCCAACGGGATGTGTGGCACTTGTTCATATGTCGCCTCAAGCACGTGGTACCCAAGTGTCTGGTATCTTTCCCACGCTTAAGCCTCATCTGACATAGATTACAAATAGCAATGCTGTGCTCTACTGCACATTTCTTAAAGAACTCCCAGACAACAGACTTCCTGCATGTGTTCTTTGAGACAACAGCGCTCTGCACCGGAGCAGCTCTGGCATGTGATGCCTTGGACTGGCTAGTGCTACTGTTGGTCACAGAGGATGTTGTGCCTCGTGTTTGCTGTGCCTCCTCCTCCCCCCTCCTCCTCACTTGATTCCTCTGTTCGATCTGGCACCCAGGTGGAGTCAGTGACCTCATCATCATTGTCATCTTCACCCCCTATCTCCTCGTCACTGGAGCCAACTTGGCAGTATGCTGCAGTTGCTGGGGCAACATGAGTGCCAGTTATTTGTGTTTCATCACTGGCACCCCCTTCCTCTAGGTTGATTATACTCCCTTGCTCAACCTCAGAGATTGAATCAGAGAACTGTACTTGCTGCGCATCCTCAAGCAGCATGTCACTCTCATTGTAGTCAAACAATTCAGCTGACTCCTCCGTGTGTGATAGCGAGGCTACGGCAGGAGTAGCTGTGGACATGGAGGCTGCATTAGATGCTTTGGCAGCTGAGGTGGACTGTAAAGCACTAGAAGCCTGGCTGGCAGAGGACTCGGAGGATGAGGATGGCCTGGTTAGCCAATCCACCAAGTCCTTTGTATGTTGCTGCTGCTTAAGACGGCCAGCACCAGTTAGAAAGGACAAGCATGCCCCTGCAGAGGATGCACCACGTCCACCACGACCAGAGGCACAGCCTCCCGACACAGGGGCTGCTTGCCCTCTTATCTGTGTCTGGGAGCGTCTGCCTGTCCTTTTTGTTCTTTCAGACATGGTGAGTGATATATAGATTAATATATACAGAACTCTGATTCAACTCTGGTATAAAGATTTAAAGAACTCTGGTATAACTCAGTGAGACACACTGATAGCTGGCAGCCAGTGACGAGACACAGATCACCTCAATTCACAAATGTTTTAAAGAAATTAGTGAGCCCCAAAAAAACTTGCTGGCTGTGTGACAAGACACAGAAGATCACCTCAATTCACAAATGTTTTGTAGAAATTAGTGAGCCCAAAAAAACTTGCTGCCTGTGTGACAAGACACAGAAGATCACCTCAATTCACAAATGTTTTAAAGAAATTAGTGAGCCCCAAAATACAGCGTGGTACTGGATGTGTGACGAGACACAGATCACCTCGATTCACAAATGTTTTAAAGAAATTAGTGAGCCCCAAAAAAACTTGCTGGCTGTGTGACAAGACACAGAAGATCACCTCAATTCACAAATGTTTTCAACAAAGTTGTAAACCCCAAAAAAAATTGCTGGCACAGTGACAAGACACACATCACCTAAATTCCCTGATATTTGGTAGAAATGAGACACCCCCAGACCCCCCCAGTAGCGTGGCAGACCAGCAGTAACAAGACACAACTATCTCCTCTGAAATGCGTGCAGAATTGGCGCGTGGAAATGTTATATAGTGTGCTGCGGGACTTAGCTCTGTGAGCCCATGATTGGGCAAAATTTGCCCAATCAGGACTCTGAGCGGTGATTGGCATAGTGTTGAACCAGTCTTTCACCAGACCTGTGGTCAGGTGCAAGGCTGTAGCCAATTATGAGCTTCAGGCCAGTGGGAAAATGCATTGTGGTCCATTGTGGTCGAACATGCGGCAAACACCCGGAAATGTTCGGTGTTCGCGATCTGCTCGAACAGGCTAAGTTCGGGTCGAACTCCGAACCGTCCGAACCTGAAACGCTTATCCCTATTGAGCAGTATGTGACTGCAAAGGAGCTGCACACCCAACAGCCAGGCCAATAGGAAACCTGGCAACAAAGGACAAGGCCCTGTGCCCAGCATGGAATTATTTGACTACGGTGGTAAAAGGTACCAAAGAGATCGGCAATGGGTGCCAGACCAAACCAAGGAGCAAATATGTTTCAGGTGCCATTTGCCAGGACATATCGCCCGCAATTGCCGTCAGGGTGATGAGCCCATGCAGGGTGACATAGGAGCACAAACCCTGCATAAGACTGTGTTAACCTGTTCAAAACTATGTGTGGTAACCAGTAGGGATGCACCGATACCACTTTTTTAAGACCGAGTATGAGTACTGATACTTTTTTCAAGTACTCACCGATACCGAGTACCGATACTTTTAAGTCATGGGACCACTTTCCAATAAGAACAGACCTCATATAAAAATGCCCCCAGCTCACATGTATATATCCCCCCGATATATATATATATATATATGTACAGAATGCCCCCAAGTTCTCATGGATATTGCCCCAACACATGGATATACTGCCCCAGCTCATGGATATACTGCCCCAGCTCATGGATACTGCCCCCAGCTCATGGATATTGCCCCCCCACCTCATGGATATATGCCCCCAAGCTCTCATGGATATATGCCCCCAAGCTCTCATGGATATATGCCCCAGCTCATGGATTTATGCCCCAGCTCATGGATATATGCCACAGCTCATGGATTTATGCCCCAAGCTCTCGGATATATGCCACAGCTCATGGATTTATGCCCCAAGCTCTCATGGATATATGCCCCAGCTCTTGGATTTATGCCCCCAAGCTCTCATGGATAGATGCCCCAGCTCATGGATAGATGCCCCAGCTCATGGATATTGCCCCCAAGCTCAGACCCCAGACCAGACATGGGGCGGCTTATCGCATGCTCAATTGGCATTCGGACAGCCGCCCCTGGAGCTCACCGGCATACTTACCTTCCCGAGAGGCGCCGATAAAGTCTTCGCGCATGCGCTCGTTAAAGGACCCAGGCACGATCACGTGGGACTCCCACATGATCGCTTCTGGGGTCCTTCAACGTGCGGAAGGGCGGAAACTTTCCCGGCGCCGCTCAGGAAGGTAAGTATGCCGGTGAGCTCCAGGGGCGGCTGTCCGAATGCCGATTTAGGCATGTGAACAGCCGCCCAAGCCCAGCGGATGCCAGGTATTGGGGGTAAATATCGGGGGTACTGCACAAGTACCAAGTACTCCTGCAGTACCCGGTATCGGCACCGATATCGATACTAGTATCGGTGCAACCCTAGTAACCAGTACTGTGAACATTAACCATTTAAGGACTGTGAGGGTTGAAGGTAAGGGTGTTCAAGCACTCCTTGATTCTGGGAGTGAGGTTACTCTGGTAAAGAGCATTCTGCTCCGGCCTGAAAAGCTTGATTCCAGGCAAACGATTTAGTATAGTTTGTATAGATGGGGACACCCATTCGTATCCCACGGCGGAGGTAGAAATAATTACTGATGTGGGGAAAGTTGACTGTAAAGTGGGGGTAGTGCCTGTATTGCCGTATGATGTTATGATAGGGAGAGACTTCCCTCAGTTCTGTCAATTATGGGAAAAGTTTTCATTACAGCAGAAACCATGCTCTGAGGAGGAGCAGGAGGTAGAGGGGTCAGATGCTATTTTTCCTTTCTCTACCATTGATTGGGAGCCTGGCAGAGAGCCAATGAGGAGGATGCGCCCCATAATGATGATCCTGTAGAAGTAGAGCTTCATGATCATGATGAGGAATCGGGGAACTATAGGCCAGTTAGTCTTACGTCAGTAGTGGAGAAATTAATGGAAACCATGTTAAAGGAAAGGATTGTTGAACATCTAAAAACACATAGATTACAGGATCAGAAACAACATGGGTTTACCTCAGGGAGATCATGCCAAACTAATCTTATTGATTTTTTTGATTGGGTAACACAAATAATAGATGCTGGGTGGTGCAGTAGACATTGCTTATTTAGATTTCAGTAAGGCTTTTGATACTGTTCCACATAGAAGGCTTATCAATAAATTGCAATCTTTGATCTTGGATTCCAATATTGTTGAATGGATTAGGCAGTGGCTGACTGACAGGCAACAGAGGGTTGTGGTAAATGGAGTTTATTCGGCGCAAGGTCTTGTTACCAGTGGGGTACCTCAGGGGTCAGTACTTGGACCCATTCTCTTTAATATTTTTATTAGTGATATTGCAGAAGGTATTAATGGAAAAGTATGTCTTTTTGCTGATGACACAAAGATTTGCAACAGGGTTGACGTTCCTGGAGGGATCAGCCAAATGACAAATGATTTAGGTAAACTAAAAAAATGGTCGGAGCTGTGGCAATTGAGTTTTAATGGATAAGTGCAAGATAATGCACCTGGGACGTAAAAACCCAAGGGCTGAATATAGAATATTTGATACATCTGAGGGTTGGGATTTAGGGGTTATTATTTTAGAGGATCTAAGGGTAAGTAGTCAATGTAATAGAGTAGCAGGAAATGCTGGCAGAATGCTTGGTTGTGTAGGGAGAGGTATTAGCAGTAGGAAAAGGGAAGTGCTCATGCCACTGTACAGAGCACTGGTGAGACCTCACTTGGAGTACTGTGTGCAGTACTGGAGACCATATCTCCAGAAGGATATAGACATCTTAGAGAGGGTTCAGAGAAGGGCTACTAAAATGGTGTATGGCTTGAAGGAGAAAAGTTACCAGGAAAGGCTTAATGATCTTAACATGTACAGCTTGGAAAAAAGACGAGACAGAGGAGATATGATAGAAACATTTAAATACGTAAAGGGAATCCACAAGGTAGAGGAAGGGAGTATATTTAAAAGGAAACAAAGTAGCAAAACAAGAGGACATAGTCTTAGATTAGAGGGGCAAAGGTTTAAAAGTAACATCAGGAAGCATTATTTTACTGAGAGGGTGGCGGATACATGGAACAGTCTTCCAGTAGAAGTGGTAGAGGCCAAAACAGTGATTGAATTTAAGCAGGCATGGGATAGGCATAAGGCTATCCTAAACAAAAGATAAATCCAGGTAAAGTATCCATGTAATTAGGCGACTAGATGGGCCGAAAGGTTCTTATCTGCCGACATTTTTCTATGTTTCTATGATATTGGAGCCCATCCTGACAACTTCTGAGCTGCCCAGTGGGACGACCCAACTTTGGCTGTGGCCAGAGAAAATGTGAAAATAATAGAGCATGATGTGGTTAACCCTGACAAACCATTATGTTTTCCCTATTTTAAAGTGAAAAATAATTTGCTTTACAGGGTGGAGCAAAAAGGGGCTGAGGAGCTGGAACAATTGTTGGTTCCTGAGACACACAGGAAAACGATATTGAAACTAGCCCACAACCATGTGTTGGGAGGCCACCTTGGAGTGGATAAAACAAGGGGAAGGGTTCTTAAGTGATTCTATTGGCCAGGTATTTTTGCTGCCATTGAAATGTTTTTTAAATCTTGCCCAGAGTGTCAGCTCAAGGCTCCGAGTAAGGGTTTCCGCAACCCTCTTGTACCCCTACCTGTCAGAGGTACCATTTGAGCGACTTGGTATGGACTTGGTAGGACCGTTGCACCGATATATCTTAGTCATTGTAGACTATGCCACACGGTATCCTGAGGCGGTGTCTTTACGAAACACCTCCTCTAAGAATATTGTAAATGAGTTAATGCTGATGTTACTAAACTCCTCCGTAACCAAAAAATGAAATACTAGTCTGGACCTGATCAAATTCCAGCAATGCTGCTGAAAATCAGTGCACCAGCAATTGCAAATCCTGTCGCAACCCTAATCAATGGCGACTGGATACATACCCAAACTCTGGAACACTGCGAGAGTGGTACATATCCATAAAAGTGGTGACAGTACTTTGGTATCCAACTACCGTCCGATATCATTGCTCCCTGTAATGTCAAAAATTTTGGAAAAATGCGTCCACGCACAATTACGTGATTATCAGTATTGGAACTACTTAACTCCGGATCAATCAGGCTTTCGTCCAAATCACTCAACTACAACCGCCCTTTTAAAAGTCTGCAATGATATCCAAGCTGGGATGGAACAAGGAAACCTAACTGGAGCCATCTTCCTTGATTTTGCCAAGGCCTTTGACACGGTAGACCATGGCATCTTGTTAAAAAAACTTAAAAACTCTGGCATTGGCGATCGCACGCTAACCTGGTTTCGATCATATGTATTTGACCGATCGTAAAATGTGTCCATTTCTGGCAGCTCCTCCCTCCCAGTCACTTGCGGTGTACCCCAAGGCTCGATACTCGGCCCCCTGCTATTTGCAATATTCATAAATGATCTGCCCAATGTCTGCAACTGTATACATGTCAACTGTACATATGTACACAGACGACACTGTAATCTATACCAGCAAACCAAATCTCCGGCAGCTGGAGGCCGTGCTGCAAGAACAATTCAGAGGTAGAAAAGTGGATCAAACACAACAAACTTTTTTTTTACATACTGACAAAACTGTATCGATGCTCTTTGGAACAAAACCTAAACTACACAAATTGCAAAATCCCCATCTATGTGTTGGGACAAAATCAAATGTCTCAAATATCTAGGTGCCCTGTACAGAAACAAATCCTGCCTGAGCCCCGTGGTAAGAAAGCAAATTGTACAACAAATGCTTATGCCAGCCATTGAATACGGAGATGTAGTGTATGCAGCAGCGAAAGCTGACGAAAGCTTTATTTAGAAAATCGGCCCCCACCACAATACTAAATTGTGCTGCAGGTGCTGCCCCAGTAACTAAGCATTTTAGCCAGTTTGAAAGTTGTTTTATAATGGGAGAGCTTTTGATGGTAGAACAGAACTTTGTGTTTAAGAATTGATTTTGTGCATATGCATGGTGCGATCTTTAAACCTAAGCTGTTTGTTCATTAGATTATTGCGTGTCGTAGTATCGTTACTAATCCCTACCGATATTTACTGTTAAAATTGTATCTTGCTGACCAGTTGACAACATATAATTGTATGGGACTTGATGTTGTGAATAAACCTTTTATTTGACTGTTACGTAGTCTCGTATAATCTTTAATGATTTTATTGTGTCAAAAAATATCTCCATAGCCCCAAAAGAACTCAGGATAACACACTACATATTTGTTAAGACGTACAGTTGCAATAAAAAGTATGTGAACCCTTTTGGGATTAGGTGGAGTTTTGCATGAATTGGTCATAAAATGTGCTCTGATCTTCATCTAGTCACAACAATTTCAAAAACACAGTCTGCTTAAAATAATACAACACAAACATTATATGTTTTCATAAGTTTATTGAACATAACATGTAAACAAAGTGCAGGGTGGAAAAACCCCTAGCCTAGTGACTTCTCCAAGAGCTAATTGGAGCCAGGAGTGAACCAGCTTGAGTCCAATCAGTGTGATATTATTGGATGTGTTGCTGAAAGCTGTCCTGCCCTTTAAAAACACACACCAGTTTTGGGTTTACTGGTTTCAAGAAGCACTGCTTGATGTGAACCATGCCTCGCAGAAGAGAGCTCTCAGAAGACCTACGATCAAGAATTGTTGACTTGCATGAAGCTGGAAAGGGTTACAAAAGTATCTCCAAAAGCCTTGATGTTCAGGTGTCCACGGTAAGACAGACTGTCTACAAATGGAGAAAGTTCAGCACTGTTGCTACTCTCCCTAGGCGTGGTCGTCCTGTAAAGATGACTGCAAGAGCACAGCGCAGAATGCTTAATGAGGTAAAGAAGAATCCTAGAGTGTCAGCTAAAGACTTACAGAAATCTCTGGCACATGCTAACATTTTTGTTGACACATCTACAAAAAGGAAAACCTTAAACAAGAATGGAGTACATGGGAGGACACCACGGAGGAAGCCATTGCTGTCCAAAAAGAATATTGCAGCACGTTTGAAGTTTGCAAAAGAGCACCTGGATGTTCCACAGCACTACTGGCAAAATATTCTGTGGACAGATGAAACCAAAATTGAGTTGTTTGGAAAAAACACATGTGTGGAGATAAAAAGGCACAACACACCAACATCCAAACCTCATCCCCACTGTAAAACATGGCAGAGGGAGCATCATGGTTTGGGGCTGCTTTGCTGCCTCAGGGCCTGGACGGATTGTTGTCATTGATGGAAAAATGAATTCCAGAGTTTATCAAGACATTTTGCAGGAAAACGTAAGACCATCTGTCCACCAACTGAAGCTCCGCAGAGGATGGGTGATGCAATAGGACAATGACCCAAAGCATACAAGTAATTCAACAAAAGAATGTCTTCAACAAAACAAAATACGCCTTCTGGAGTGGCCCAGTCAGAGTCCTGACCTCAACCCGATTGAAATGCTGTGGCATGACCTTAAGAGAGCGATTCACACCAGACATCCCAAGAATATTGCTACACTGAAACAGTTTTGTGAAGAGGAGTGGTCCAAAATTACTCCAGATCGTTGTGCAGGTCTGATCTGCAACTACAGGAAACGTTTGGTTGAGGTTATTGCTTCCAAAGGAGGGTCAAACAGTTATTAAGTCCAAAGGGTCACATATTTTTTCCACCCTGCACTGTGAATGTTTACATGTTCTGTTCAATAAAAACATGAAAACATATAATGTTTGTGTTGTAATATTTTAAGCAGACTGTGTTTTTCAAATTGTTGTGACTTAGATGAAGATCAGAGCACATTTTATAACCAATTCATGCAAAAACTCCATGTAATCCCAAAGGGTTCACATACTTTTTCTTGCCACTGTATATTCATTGATTGGTTATTAATTCTCATTTTAAGATTTGTTGGTTTAAATCCATTCTTTTATAATGGCAGGCTTGGTCCAGTGTAAGAGCTGTCATGCATTTGTTTTTAGATCCAATTTTTGGAGGTTTGGAGTGTGCCTGATATGTAGGCAGCTCTCTTTATTGCAGCAGGAAATTGCCTGTTTGAAGTCTGAGATTTGTAAATTATCTGTTACACAAACTCAGGCTATGGCTATGACTGTTACAAAGCCACTGCCACAGAGGCCTCCTAGGAGTGGAAGATGGACTACTGTAGGATCTGGTAGACTTAGAGTTGTGGATATAAGGCATGTCCCACAGTCTGTGGCTCTTCTTAATTCTTTTGAGGCACTTTCAGAGTGTAGTGGTGAGACGGAAGTAGGCTCAGACACCATAGTTGAGGAACCACCATCCCCTATGCTTAAGGTATGCAGGACTGCAACCAAGAACAATAAGGAAAAGGTGGGACATGATAGAAGGCAATTGTTGCTGGGTGATTCTATCATAAGAGGTGTGGAGCTGGAGAGTAGTGGTTTGGTGAGATGTCTTCCTGGGGCTACTGCTCATAGAGACAAGAAACGTATTCTCAATATTGTCAAACAAGCAAAGCAGCAAGGGGAAGTGGATGTTCTAGTCCATCTAGGGACAAATGACTTGGCTAGCAATGAGTTTTCTGAGATTAAGGAGGATTTTTGTGTTCTTGGAGGTGAAATACAGCAGATTGCGTCCACTGTGTCATTCTCTGAAGTTTTGCCTGTGCATAACATTCAGGATAGGCAGATGCGCAATAGGGAATTTAATTTGTGGCTTCGGGAATGGTGTCGAGAGCAAGGATTTGGCTTTGTGTCCCATGATAGCTCTAATTGGAGCAGAAAGGAACTGTATAAAAAAGATGGTTTGCATCTTACTCATAGGGAACATATGTTCTCAGTGAGAAGTTCAAAGGTTTCGCAAAGAAATATTTAAACTAGGAGGGGGGGACAAAAGGGTAAAAAACAATCTGCCTGATTGTCCCCCAAAACTAAATCGGCGGGTGCAAGCAACATGCGGGGAAAAAAAGGACAAGCTCAGCGTTGTGTCTATAAATGCTCGCAGTTTAGTCAATAAAATCAATGAACTGGAGGCAATGATGGCAGCTGAAAAAGTAGATTTAGTTGCGGTTACTGAGACATGGTTCAGTGAGAAAAATAACTGGGACATAACAATACCGGGGTACTCTTTATATAGAAAAGACAGAGAAGGTAGGAAAGGAGGAGGAGTGGCCCTGTATGTGAAAAACAACATAAAAACGAACCAAATAAAAGTGAGCGAGGTGAACATAGAGTCAGTTTGGGTTACGCTAACATTTGGCAATCATACAGTAGCTCGTGTAGGTGTGATCTATAGACCCCCTGGACAAGTAGAAGAGCTAGATAATCTGCTGCTTGAGGAAATAGCCAAAATGACAATGAAGGGGGAAGTTATTATCATGGGGGACTTTAATCTTCCTGATGTGAACTGGAAAACCAAAACTGCTGGGTGCACCAGGAGTACAAATATTCTAAACTCCCTACTGGGATTATCTCTAACACAAGTAGTTGAGGAGCCGACCCGTAAAGAGGCCATATTGGTTTTAATACTCACAAATGGAGGTTTGGTATCGGACGTTGTTGTAGGTGAAAATTTGGGATCTAGTGATCACCAGTCAGTATGGTTTAATATAAGAACAGAGATGGAGCCGCACCACACAAAAACAAAAGTTTTAGACTTTAAAAAAACTGATTTTTCTAAAATGAGACTTTGTGTGAAGGAGTCATTATCAGACTGGAGGAGTTTAAAGGGAGTCCAGGAGAAATGGGATTATTTAAAGGAAGCATTATTGAAGGCCACAGGAAATTGCATTCGGCTTGTTAGCAAAAACAAAAAAGGGAAGAAACCACTGTGGTACTCTGCAGAAGTGGCCAAAATAGTGAAGAACAAAAAGACAGCATTCAATAATTATAAAACAACTCAGAGTGAAGAAGATAGGCAAACCTATAAGATTAGGCAGAAAGAGGCAAAGCAATTTATAAGAGCTTCCAAAGCACACGCAGAAGAGAAAATAGCTCAGTCAGTAAAAAAGGGGGACAAAACATTTTTTAGATACATAAACGAGAAAAGAAAAGTAAAACAAGGATTAGTTAGATTAAAAACAAAGGAAGGAAGGTATGTAGAAGAGGATAAAAGTCTCGCTCACTGCCTCAATGAATATTTTGGTTCAGTCTTTGCAGAAGAAAAGGAAGGAAAGGGACCTCAGTTAGGAGGAAACACTAACGAGACAATTACATATCAGTTTACAGAGGAGGAGGTTCTACAGCAGCTGTCTAAAGTAAAGACAAATAAATCAATGGGGCCTGATGGGATCCACCCTAAATTATTAAAAGAGCTCAGTGATGTAATAGCAAAACCGTTAGCAAGGATTGGTTAAATAAATCTGTTAACGGGAGTCGTCCCAGAAGACTGGAAATTAGCAAATGTTGTGCCCATTCACAAGAAGGGTAGTAGGGAGGAATCTGGGAACTATAGGCCAGTTAGTCTTACGTCAGTAGTGGGGAAATTAATGGAAACCATGTTAAAGGAAAGGATTGTTGAACATCTAAAAACACATAGATTACAGGATCAGAAACAACATGGGTTTACCTCAGGGAGATCATGCCAAACTAATCTTATTGATTTTTTTGATTGGGTAACAAAAATAATAGACACAGGTGGGGCAGTAGACATTGCTTATTTAGATTTCAGTAAGGCTTTTGATACTGTTCCGCATAGAAGGCTTATCAATAAATTGCAATCTTTGAGCTTGGATTCCAATATTGTTGAATGGATTAGGCAGTGGTTGAGTGACAGGCAACCGAGGGTTGTGGTAAATGGAGTTTATTCGGCGCATGGTCTTGTTACCAGTGGGGTACCTCAGGGGTCAGTACTTGGACCCATTCTATTTAATATTTTTGTTAGTGATATTGCAGAAGGTATTAATGGAAAAGTATGTCTTTTTGCTGATGACACAAAGATTTGCAACAGGGTTGACGTTCCTGGAGGGATCAGCCAAATGACAAATGATTTAGGTAAACTAAAAAAATGGTCGGAGCTGTGGCAATTGAGTTTTAATGTGGATAAGTGCAAGATAATGCACCTGGGACGTAAAAACCCAAGGGCTGAATATAGAATAGTTGATACAGTCCTAACCTCAACATCTGAGGAAAGGGATTTAGGGGTTATTATTTCAGAGGATCTAAAGGTAAGTAGTCAATGTAATAGAGCAGCAGGAAATGCTGGCAGAATGCTTGGTTGTATAGGGAGAGGTATTAGCAGTAGGAAAAGGGAAGTGCTCATGCCACTGTACAGAGCACTGGTGAGACCTCACTTGGAGTACTGTGTGCAGTACTGGAGACCGTATCTCCAGAAGGATATAGACATCTTAGAGAGAGTTCAGAGAAGGGCTACTAAAATGGTGTACGGCTTGAAGGAGAAAAGTTACCAGGAAAGGCTTAATGATCTTAACATGTACAGCTTGGAAAAAAGACGAGACAGAGGAGATATGATAGAAACATTTAAATACGTAAAGGGAATCCACAAGGTAGAGGAAGGGAGTATATTTAAAAGGAAACAAAGTAGCAAAACAAGAGGACATAGTCTTAGATTAGAGGGGCAAAGGTTTAAAAGTAACATCAGAAAGCATTATTTTTCTGAGAGGGTGGTGGATACATGGAACAGTCTTCCAGTAGAAGTGGTAGAGGCCAAAACAGTAATTGAATTTAAGCAGGCATGGGATAGGCATAAGGCTATCCTAAACAAAAGATAAATCCAGGTCAAGTATCCATGTAATTGGGCGACTAGATGGGCCGAAAGGTTCTTATCTGCCGACATCTTTCTATGTTTCTATGTTTCTATTTTATGCGTAAATAACCCAATTATACCATTGGTATTGGAGGCACTGTCATTAAAGAGATATATAGATATATACTGTATATGTATATATGTGTGTGTGTGTGTGTGTGTTTGTATATATATAATATATATATATATATATGTGTATATATATATGTGTATGTGTGTGTGTGTTTATAATTGCAGAAGCCAGCAATATTAAACACACTTATTATAGTGTGGAGGCTTTTTATCTCACTTTTAGTCCTTCACCACAACCCTTGTAGATATATATATATATATATATATATCTATATGTGCAGAAAATCCAGCACTCACGGGTTCAGGTGCATATGCCCGGTGCAACGCCTACTATAATAGATCCAGTATACAAATAGCGGCACTCTGGGTCTTTAAAGCAGGATAATCTTTTATTTGTAAAGGTCAACGTTTCAGTTTACTCCCCGCAAACTTTCCTCAGCACAATCAGGACAATTCCTCATTGTCCTGAGGAAAGCTTGCGGGGAGTAAACTGAAACGTTGACCTTCTACAAATAAAAGATTATCCTGCTTTAAAGACCCAGAGTGCCGCTATTTGTATATATTAAAAATACACATCATAATAAATAACCCGACACATCATAGTCAAAGCCTTCATCGGGTTGTTTCCGTTGTGCAAGGATACTCCTCAAAGATATTTGAGGAGTGACTGTGAGACGGCTTATAACCATCACTCTCACCTTGCAGCCGTCACTCTCGCCTTGCAGGCCGTCACTCTCGCCTTGCAGCCCGTCACTCTCGCCTTGCAGCCCATCACTCTCGCCTTGCAGCCCATCACTCTCACCTTGCAGCCCGTCACTCTCACCAATCCATCGCTCTCACCTTGCAGTGCATCCCTCTCACCAGTCCGTCACTCTCACCTTGCAGTGCATCCCTCTCACCAGTCCGTCACTCTCACCTTGCAGTGCATCCCTCTCACCAGTCCGTCACTCTCACCTTGCAGTGCATCCCTCTCACCAGTCCGTCACACTCCCCTAGCGGTCCATCACTCTCACCTTGCAGTCCTCTCCTCCGGTTTCCATCCCCAACCCTTCTAGATTGTAAATTCAGACGGGAATAGGGCCCTTGTTTTCCCCTGTACTGGTTTGTCAATTGTTATTCAATGTATTGTGTAACCCTGTCTTTATTGTGCCCATTGTACAGCTCAGCGGAATATGCTAGCGGTTTAAAAAATATTATTATTATTATTAAAGTGGGGGTATTACAGAGAGAGGGGGTAATACAGAGAGATAGAGGGGGGTTGTATAGAGAGAGGGGGTAATACACAGAGAGAGAGGGTAAATACACAGAGAGAGAAAGGGGTAATACAGAGAGAGAGGGGGCTAATACAGAGGAGGTGTCATGGAATTGACATAACGTTCCCCGCTTCAACCACCATGACTGTTTTTTTTCTATGGCGGAATCCCCCAAAGAAACAGATTTTATGCTCATTTATATTGTGTGGTGTTTAATGGACTGTGAAATGCTTGGTTTTAGTTTATATGTACTCTTATTACTGTATGTAAATGTGAGATGTGTTTTAGAGGTGCAGACCTTTCTTTTGTATAGAATGTAAATAGGTTTGAGTAATCAGTGATTATGCAAGAAGGCTTTTCTCTTTGTCTATCTGTTTGCATGTTTGAGGAGTCAAGAGTCTGGGACAGTGTTTGACTGACAAGGCAATCTGATCTATTGGGACAATGGGTTATGTTGATATTGTGTGATAACTGAATGGGAAGGAATGTTTATTGTAAAACATCTAATGTAATCGGAGTTCATCTCCCAGTGGTTTGGTTTATGCAAATGATCCCTGTTGGACCTGAGCATAAATAGTGGTGTTTTTTCAATAAATGTCAGTTATTCTTGTTTGAACATAAAGCCTGGTGTCTGGTGTCTCATTCAGGGTACCCACAATCACCCTCAGAAGGCATCTGAAAGACTGACCTAACATCGGGGTTACAGGTCAGGAGATTGAAAGCCTGCAGACCCCGAGAAGCTGCTGTAACTTCAGCCCAGTACTGGTACAGATCCCTAACATCCAGCCCAGGTCTCCCAGCAGGCAGAAGCAAGCGGGTCAAGCTGCTCGAGGCGCTGAGGACCTCATTCCCAGGAACCGGGCTGACCGCAACGAGGGGGTGACTGGAGAGCCAGGACAGGCAGACAAGCGAGGTCTGTGACAGGAGGCTCATACAGCGAGAGGAGGGGCTAATACAATGAGAGGCAGGGGTAATACAGAGAGAGAGGGGTTAATACAGAGAGAGAGGGGTTAATACAGAGAGAGAGGGGGTAATACAGAGAGAGAAGGGGTAATACAGAGAGGAGGCTAATACAGAGAGAGGGGTAATACAGAGAGGAGGCTAATACAGAGAGATAGGGGGCTAATACAGAGAAAGGGGCTAATACAGAGAGAGGGGGCTAATACAGAGAGAGAGGGGGCTAATACAGAGAGAGAGGGGCTAATACAGAGAGAGGGGGTACTACAGAGAGAGGGCTAATGCAGAGAGAAAGGGGGTAATACATAGAGAGGAGGCTAATACAGTGAAGGGGGGAAAAAGAAAACACATTCCAGAGCGCATATGGGTACCCGGCGGATGGATAATATTGGCAGAGATATTTCTCAGTGATTTATATCTAAGCAAGTAACAATAATGCAATTGTGATATAATCAACAGTTCTTAGTCCTTATAAATTGTCGTTTTGGTGGTATATCGCCACTTAGTGTCTACATAAATGGATGTCTTTCATTGGCTGAAATGTCAAACTTCCGTCTTCCAAAATTCTCTGTCTCTCTTGTTCCTCAGAGAGAGAATGGGATTAGGATTGTGCCATGCACTATATATGTATACTAGCTTTTGCCCGTGGCTTCGCACGCATGAATTTTAGGATTTGTTAAAATAGTTTTTTAAAAGAAACTTGAGTTTTTTTTGGTAGAACCCCCCCCCCCTTTCCCCCCCACTTGGGATTTTTGGAAAATTGTAAAACACGTGTTTTTTTATTTTTCAAGAAGAATGTAAGTGCCAAATTTCACACCTGTAACATCTTTGTTTTTTGAAATATAGGTATACTGATAAAAGTATTCACATCCCTTTCCCCCACCCCCCTTTACTGGATTTTCAGAAAATGGTAAAACATGTATTGTTTTTTTTTTGCACGAAGATTGTAAATATCGAATTTCACACCTGTAACATCATTGGTTTTTGAAATATAGGTATACTGATAAAGGTATTCATCCCCCTTTTTCCCCCTCCCACTGAATTTTTGGAAAATGGTAAAATAGGTGTTTTTTGTTTCTCAAGACGAATCTAAATACCAATTTTCACGTCTGTAACATCTTCTGTTTTTTTTTTTTGTTAGTTTTTTTGTAAATATATGTTTTTATTGTTTTTGCAAGGTTAAGCATGATATGATCACTGAACATGTATCAAAGTCATCAGCTCGCAGGCTGGGCGGTATAATCATCCTCATTAAATAAGTAACAGAATGAGCAACAGTATAACAAGTAGACAACTTACATTTGCTTAAGTTCAAGATAGAGATCGAACCGTGCTTGGTTTTAGTCTACATAAATCAGTTCAATGTAAAGGTTCTTAGTGGAAGGAATTTATTAACTACTAACCCCGATGGTGGGTGGGGGGGGAATGGGAGTGGGGGTTGGACCTTCCTTAATACCGAATCAGGCCTACCGCACCTTCCCTGATCTATCACAAGGTGGTGGGCCTACAGTAAAACATCTTCTGTTTTTGAGCTATAGGTATCCTGTTTAAAAGTATTCAGCCCCCCTTTTTTTCATCCCCCCTTGGGATTTTTGGAAAATGGTAAAACACCTGTTTTTATTTTTCAAGAAGATTGTAAATACCAAATTTCACGTCTGTAACATCTTTGGTTTTTGAAATATAGGTATAATGATAAAAATATTCAGACCCCTTTCCCCCGACCCCCCCCCCCAATTGGATTCGTGGAAAATGGCAAAAACATGTTTGGTTTTTTTCGCAAAGATTGTAAATACCAAATTTCACACCCGTAACATCTTGGGTTTTTGAAATATAGGTATACTGATAAAGGTATTCAACCCCTGTTTTTGCCCCCCCCAAGGAATTTTCAGAACATGGTAAAATACGTGTTTTTTTATTTGTCAAGATGAATCTAAATACCGATTTTTAACGTCTGTACCGTCTTCTGTTTTTAAGATATAGGTATCCTGTTTAAAATATTTAAAATATTCAACCCCCTTTTTTCGCCCCCCCAGTTGAATTTTTGAAAAACGGTAAATTATGTGTTTTTTTATTTTTCAAGAAGAATCTCAATACCGATTTTCACGTCTGTAACATCTTCTGTTTTTGAGCTATAGGTATCGTGTTTAAAATATTCAACCCCCTTTTTCACCCCCTTAGGGGCGGAGTTTCCAAAAATCCTTCCTTAGTAGGTGCCTACATCATAAAAATAGCGCACCTTCAAAATTTCACGTTCCTAGGTTAAACGGTTTCAGTTGGGCGTTGATGAGTCAGTCAATCAGTCAGTCAGGACTTTCGCGTTTATGATAAAAGTATTCAACCCCCCTTTTTGCCCTCCCAAGGAATTTTCAGAAAATGGTAAAATACGTGTTTTTTTATTTGTCAGGATGAATCTAAATACCGATTTTCACGTCTGTAGCATCTTCTGTTTTGGAGATACAGGTATCCTGTTTAAAATATTCAACCCCCTTTTTCACCCCTTTCGGGTTTATATATATATAGATAGATGGTATTAAAAGAATATTGTACTTCAAGCTGCTTAGGACATTCCATCCCAGTCGAACATTTCGCCTGACCTCATGGGGAGAAAATCGGGTAAGAAGCCCCAGCTACCGGAGAGCCCCCGGCAGAGAGACATCAGCGATTCCATGGGTGACGGCCGACGGAAGAAGCAGGCGGCTCCGCAAACTTACCTATCCCCCACGATGAACTCATCTGACGGAGAGGATCCGTACTGGTCGGAGGCCTCGGTGGCAGCCCGGAGATCGCGCCGAGACCCGGTGAAGGTGAGACAACCAAAGGATGGTCCAGATCCCTCGAAACAAGCGGTAGCTCGCACGGTGGTGATGGAACCAGGGATCTCCCGGGATGAAGCGGATGCGCCCCAGACCACTCGTGGACCTCTATCCCTCCTGGAGAGTGATATTCAACGCTTATTAGGTGAAACAATGGCGGAGATGAGAGCTATGTGGCGAGCCGATTTTAAGACCATGCGGACAGAATTGAGATCTATTAAAGGACGGCTCTCGGTTGTCGAGACACGCGCTGAGGAGACTGCGGTGACGTAGGCCCTCCTCACGCCGCAAATAGAGGCCTTACAATCCCAGGTTTCGCTGCTCACAGGTGCGGTGGAGGCGGCTGAGGTGTCGCACCGCAGGAGGAATGTCCGGATTAGGGGGATCCCGGAGTCGCTCGGCGCGGATGCCTTGTTGGCATATGTCAATAAATTTGCAATGCATGTCATGGGGACACAGACTGGGACTACCCTCATTTTTAGACACGCCGTCCGTCTTCGAAAGGCGGCCACAGCTCCGGTGGAATCCCCACGTGACGTGCTTGCAATCGCCGTGGAGGAGATGGATAAGCGCAGGCTGATGTCTAACCCGGTTGCCCGAGCCCCGATACTTTATGAGGACCTCTCTCTTACACTTTTTAACGACCTTCCCTTTGTGACGCTTGTAGCCCGGCGGCAGTTTAGGGAGATATCCGCCTTATTGAGGAGCAAGGGGGTTCGTTATCATTGGGGGGTGGCGGGATCGATGCATATTTGTTATAACAACATGTCACATTTGGTATCTACCCCGGAGGCGGCCTGGCACCTGTTGCGTACCCTAGGACTCTCTCCTCCTCAGACGACACCTGGCTTAGATCACGGGGGTTCCCCCATTGCCTCGTTGGACCCGGGTTAGGGGGGTTTGACTGCTGTGCAACTTTTCCATTTCTCTTTGGCTGCTACTCACGAGCCGTTACAGTGTTTGCCTTTTTGCCCTCCATTTCTTTTGGTCTTCATTTTAGATCGCTTTCCCTTTTTACTTTTCTTTTATGCTATGTTATGTTTTTTCTGAACTATCTTCACCTTTATATTCACCTTTAAGAGCAATGTGTTACCTTCTATGTGGTTACAGTTCCTTGTATTGGCCCTACGGGGTCCCACTTTTGTTGTGCCTACTATTTTAACCACTTGGCTGCTATGGACTAATCACCAAATACACCCCGGCCCGCTCCCTAAGGTCAAATAGTGACCTGCGCCTAGCTTCTCCCCGCATCACCTCTTCCCATGATAGACTGCAGGATTTCTCACGCGCAGCCCCACTCTCTGGAACGCTCTCCCTCATACTGTCAGACTTTCCCCTAACTTCTCTTCCTTCAAACGCTCCCTTAAAACATTCCTATTTAGGGAAGCCGACCCCCCAACTCACTGACGCAACCATCAATCACTCTCACCTTACAGTCCTCTCCTCCTGTTTCCAACCCCAACCCTCCCAGATTGTGAGTTCCTACGGGAATAGGGCCCTCATCTCCTCCTGTACTGTTTGTCAAATGTTGTTCAATGTATTGTAACCCTGTCTATACTGTGTTTATTGTACAGCGCTGCGGAATATGCTGGCGCTTTATAAATAAAGAATAATAATAATAATAATAATGGACGCGCTCCAGCCAAGTGCTCAGCGCGTCCGAGCACAGGAGGCAGTAATCCGCCGGATTCTGGCAGATTGCTGCACCCCCCGGTGCGGGCTGACATCTTGGATGTCAGCCCAGCACTCGGGAGTCCGGCGGGGACATTAGATGTCATCCCGGCGACGCGATGACATCTAATTCAGGCGCCCCCCGCATGTGCGGAGGAGGCGCCTGAAAGGGAGGGGGGAGGTCCTTCAGACCTCTCTCCCTCCCGATCGCCGGGGAGCAGGGGGTTAATACAGGCACCGCTTGGAAGGGCACAGCCTGCCCTTCCAAACGGTGGCTGTCAGTAACCCCTGGGGAGCCGGATCACGAATCGGCGCTGAAAAGCGCCGGTTCGTGATCCTTTCCCGGAGCTGGCCGACATCTCGGATGTCGGCAAAACCTCCGGGAACTCCCCCTGAGGACTGGCGTCATCGTGTATAGAACGATGACGCCAGTCCTGGAGTTAACCCCTAGCTGCCACCAACAGTGGAGATAGGGGGTTCCAATGAACCCCCTATCTCCCGATCCATGGCAGCTAGGGGTTAAAGTTTGGTACTGTTGTATCGACCAGAGCATGGCCGTTCCAACGATACCAAACATGACTGTGAAAAAAGTTTTTTTTTTTTTAAAAAAAATCAAAAATAAAAATAAAAAAATATTTAAAAAAAAAATTATAACAATATTGTTCCCATTTCAATTATAATGTGAACAATGATGCTGCACTAACGATTTTTGTATGCGGTGCGTTTGTTAAAAATCACGTAATTTTCCCAAAAAAAAAATGTAACGAGACCCCATTTCTAATTTTTTTAACAAGCGCACCCCATACAAAATATAACCGCAATTGCTCACATGTTAAAATGTGAAAAAAAAAACACTTTACACATTGTAAATTATTGAAAATTCATATTTTATTGCATTTTTTGTTATAATATACAGACAGGTCATGACGTATACATATAATAATGACATATTATGAATCTGCCGAGTCTGACGGAAAGAACGATATATAATATGTCTGGGTCATATACTAAAATAAGCTTCAAAACGCATTTAAACATGATGCGCAAAACCGGTAAAAATGACCTTAGCACAGAGGCGGGAAAAGTCTCAGCAGCGAAAGGGTTAACATGAGCGATTTTTAATTCTGAACTATATGCACCCTTATATATCCTTGAAGAGCGAAGTGTTACCTTTATGTGTTTACTGTTTCTTGTACTGGCCCTGCAGGGTCTTACTTTTGATGTGCCTTTTCTTGTGTTATGAAAAACTTTAAAATAAAGAATTATAAAAAAAAAAAAGAATATTGTACACTTACGCAGGTTTAGATTATTGTGCTGCAAGCTGCCGTTTCGTGAGACCACATTCCGCTCAAAATAACTGATCAAGCCACCACTTTGAGCGGTGAAACGTACTTTATTAAGGACATTAATAAGGACAATTCCCAATTGACCATTTTAAGCCCAATTTTATTAGTTTTTTACTAATATGTGAATAAATTCCACTCCTTTATCGGCAATCCCTGTTTCCAGTGCATATTTGACCAGGCATCAGTCTAAGGCTAGGGACAGATGAACATTTTCTGCGGCCACCGTCAAAATGTACGTCGATGCGTGCGCACGCATTTCACGGAATACGCTTAAGTGGTCAGACGATGCGCAATTCTGGACGTATTTCATGACTGGGGTGAAAAGTTTGAACGTTATGTTGGCACACTAGCAGCGTCTGACATCTCCTAATCACGCACACACGGAACGCAGCGCACTCTGTACGTCAGTACCAGGTTTAACGCGAAAAAATGCGTTCATCCACTTGCGTTGCGCAGCCGCACTTTTGTGCGACCGTATTCGTATATGGCATTGCCCGTCATCTGCTGCTAGTGCGGCCGTGATTATGTGCGCAAAACGCGGCGTCGCACTGCCTCAGTCTGACCCTAGCCTAAGATCCTAACACCCCTACCAAGGGCAGTACTGATCTATTGAGCCCTGAGAACAACGTAACAGGAGCAGAGGAGGACAATGCCATAAGAGGAACGTGGTCTCACGAAACGGCAGCTTGCAGCACAATAATCTAAACCTGTGTAAGTGTGCAATATTCTTTTAATACCATCTATATACATATAGTGCATGGCACAATCCTAATCCCGTTCTCTCTCTCGGAGGAACAAGAGAGACAGAGAATTTTGGAAGTGCCACAGACGGAAGTTTGACATTTCAGCCACTGAAAGACATCCATTTATGTAGACACTAACAGGGTTATACAAAGAGATCCGAATGGCTGGAGAAAGGTAACCGAACGCTGAAAATCAGCGTTCGGTTACCTTTCTCGGCCATTCAGAGAGCAGGCAATTCGCCAAATCCTGGCGAATTGCCTGCACATACGGTGCCTGTTCGGTGCCTGTTCGAGGGCAGTGAAATCCCCATTAAAAAAAGCACTGCTTCAGCTATTCAGAGAACACAAACCAGCAGTGAAAGGTTCCCCTAATACCCTGCCATTCAGTGGTTTCATTCGGCAGGTTTATTCAGGAGAATCCCATAGGCTTCAATGTTAAAAATATTCCCGTTTTAATTCAATATCTAATAAACCATTCATTATAATATTCTGCAGCAAAAAGTCTCTTTATTTATAGATTTTTTAGGATACTTTAAGCATTTTTCAGTTTTTTTTTTTTTTTTTTAAAAACAGCTTCGCTGTGTGTGATCGGCTCCTGCTCGGGTTTTTCCGGCGTTTTTTGGCGGGTTGATCCAGATGTTTTTGCAGGTTTCGGTGTACGTTCGCCCTCGTTTTGCGGTGAGGTTTTGGTGGGTTTGCGGCGACTTTTCCCTGCATTTCGACGGCCCTGTGGTGCTTGCTGAATATAACGCAGGGTCGCAGAAATGGGATCGCCAAATCAAGCCGAATTGAAGAGACCGAAAAGTCACCGAACGTGCAATGGCTTTTCAATTCTCTTTGAATAACCCTGTAAGTGGCGATATACCACCAAAACGACAATTTATAAGGACTAAGAACTGTTGATTATATCACAATTGCATGATTGTTACTTGCTTAGATATAAATCACTGAGAAATATCTCTGCCCATATTAACCATCCGCAGGGTACCCATATGCGCTCTGGAATGTGTTTTCTTTTTCCTACACTGTTTATATAGGCAAAGTGTTTTGGGGTTTGACTCTGCCAGCACATTCACCACAGAGCAGCATTCAAAGGGCCCCCAGCGCTCCATATATAGATATTGTACACTGTTTCCTAATACAGAGAGAGGGGGCTAATACAAAGAGAGGGTAATGCAGAGAGAAAGTGGCTAATGCAGAAAGAAATTGGCTAATGCAGAGAGAAAGTGGCTAATGGAGAGAGAAAGGGGCTAATGCAGAGAGAAAGGGGCTAATACAGCGAGAAAGGGGCTAATACAGCGAAAGGGGGTAATACAGAGAGAGGGGACTAATACAGAGAGGGGAAACGAATACAGAAAGAGAGCTGAGAGTGGGTAATGCAGAGAGAGGGGGCTAATACAGAGAGAGGAAGTTAATACAGCGAGAGGGGGTGATACAGAGAGGGGGTGATACAGAGAGGGGGTGATACAGAGAGGGGGTAATACACAGAGAGGAGGCTAATACAATGAGAGAGGGGTAATACAGAGAGGAGGCTAATACAGCGAGGAGGCTAATATAGCGAGAGGGGGTAATACAGAGAGAAGAGGCTAATACAGCGAGAGTGGGGTAATAGAGAGGAGGCTAATGCAGCGAGAGAGGGGTAATACAGCGAAAGGGGGTAATACAGAGAGAGTGTGTGATAGATTAGATCTGTATATCTACCGCGATTTGTATTATATAGGCATATTTATATCTTTGGCTATCTATAGATACCAGGCCATTTTGCGCAGCTGCACTAGTAAATCAATGCCTGCGCTTCCAGCCTGCTGGAGGAAACAATTAACAGGTCAGTGACCATTTTCTCTGTGAAGTCAGCGAAGGTGTGAATTAAAGAAATCACCCTTTTGGTTCTACCCAGCAGGCAGGAGGGGAAATTGCTCATGGCAGGGAGAAGATGCAGCCGGAGCGACACCCGAACCGCATGTCAAAGAAGCAATCACATCCTTTGATCACTAGAGTGGTCTCTGGGAGATGATTGATAGACCAGGGAATTAAAATTAATGAAGAAATGCACTGAGTGTGCCCAGGAGAGAGGATTTCTGGGAATTGCAGGCAAAGGCTCTACCAGCTAGGAGGCTGTTCTTAGAAAAAAGGGCAGCCCTATATATATTCTGAATCAAGCATGAGCTAGGGGCTATTTCCTTGGAGGTCAATCGAGAATTGAGGGAATATTGCCAGCTCCTAATAGAACCCCCCTATGGCTGATCGTCTAGCGTATATTGTAAATAACTAGGATCTGCTGTTATCTCCCATTTATTTGTTGCCGTTTGTGTGTAATTAATTGATTTATCATATCCATCTTTTTATAACAAACTAGGTGTAAAGCCTGCCTAGAGGGCAGTCTATTGATAAGTGTGGTGCGTTGTGCTTGGTTCTGTGCTCGGTGCCGTTTATTATTATTATTATTATTATTTATTTATAAAGCGCCAGCATATTCCGCAGCGCTGTACAATAAACACAGTACAGACAGGGTTACAATACATTGAACAACATTTGACAAACAGTACAGGAGGAGATGAGGGCCCTATTCCCGTAGGAACTCACAATCTAGGAGGGTTGGGGTTGGAAACAGGAGGAGAGGACTGTAAGGTGAGAGTGATTGATGGTTGCGTCAGTGAGTTGGGTGGTAGGCTTCCCTAAATAGGAATGTTTTCAGGGAGTGTTTGAAGGAAGAGAAATTAGGGGAAAGTCTGACAGCACGAGGGAGAGCGTTCCAGAGAGTGGGGGCTGCGCGTGAGAAATCCTGCAGTCTATCATGGGAAGAGGTGATGCGGGGAGAAGCTAGGCGCAGGTCACTGTTTGACCTTAGGGAGCGGGCTGGGGTGTATTTGGTGATTAGTGAGGACAGGTAGTGGGGCGCTGAGTTTATTGTGCTGTGTTTGGCTGTGCTCGGCTCTGTGCCATTTTATTCTGTTGTGCTCGGCTCTGTGCCGTCTATTGTACTGTGCTCGGCTCTGTGGCGTTTTTATTGTGCTCGGCTCTGTGGCGTTTATTCTGTTTTGCTCGGCTCTGTGCTGGGCTCTGCACATCGGCTCTGTGCTCTGCTCCGTGCCGTATATTGTGCTCTGCTTTTATTGTGCTCTGCGCCGTTTATTGTGTTGTGCTTGGTTCTGTGCTCGGCGCCGTTTATTGTGTTGTGCTTGGTTCTGTGCTCGGCGCCGTTTATTGTGCTGTGATTGGCTGTGCCGTATATTGTGCTGTGCTCTGTGCCGTATATTGTGCTGTGCTCTGTGCCGTATATTGTGCTCGGCTCTGTGGCGTTTATTGTGCTCGGCTCTGTGGCGTTTATTGTGCTCGGCTCTGTGGCGTTTATTCTGTTGTGCTCAGCTCTGTGACATTTATTGTGCTTGGCTCTGTGCAGTCTATTGTGCCGTGCTCGGCTCTGTGGCGTTTATTGTGCTCGGCTCTGTGCAGTCTATTGTGCTGTGCTCGGCTCTGTGCCGTTTATTGTGCTCAGCTCTGTGCCATCTATTGTGCTCTGCTTGGCGCTCTGCTCTGTGCTCTGCTCAGCGCTGGGCTCAGGTACTGGGCTCAGGCGCTGGGCTCTGCGCTCAGGCGCTGGGCTCTGTGCTCAGGCGCTGGGCTCTGCGCTCAGGGGCTCAGGCGCTGGGCTCTGCGCTCAGGCGCTGGGCTCTGCACTCAGGTGCTGGGCTCAGGCGCTGGGCTCTGCGCTCAGGTGCTGGGCTCAGGCGCTGGGCTCTGCGCTCAGGGGCTCAGGCGCTGGGCTCTGCGCTCTGGCGCTGGGCTCTGCGCTTTGGCGCTGGGCTCAGGCGCTGGGCTCTGCGCTCAGGTGCTGGGCTCAGGCGCTGGGCTCTGCGCTCAGGCGCTGGGCTCAGGCGCTGGGCTCTGCGCTCAGGCACTGGGCTCAGGCGCTGGGCTCTGCGCTCAGGCGCTGGGCTCAGGCGCTGGGCTCAGGCGCTGGGCACTGCGCTCAGGCGCTGGACTCAGGCGCTGGGCTCTGCGCTCAGGCACTGGGCTCAGGCGCTAAGGCGCTGGGCTCAGTGCTGGGCTCAGGCGCTGGGCTCTGCGCTCAGGCGCTGGGCTCAGGCGCTGGGCTCAGGCGCTGGGCTCGGTGCTGGGCTCGGTGCTGGGCTCTGCGCTCAGGCGCTGGGCTCGGTGCTGGGCTCAGGCGCTGGGCTCGGTGCTGGGCTCTGCACTCAGGCGCTGGGCTCGGCGCTCAGGCGCTGGGCTCAGGCACTCAGGCGCTGGGCTCTGTGCTGGGCTCTGGGCTGTTTTTGCGCCCTTCCAACATTGGTGGTCCTGCGGCGGGAGGCGCGTGGCAACCTCCGTAACAGGCTGTTGGGGTTTGGATGCGTGCGCAGCCGGGTGCGCGCGCGCCACCTGCCGCAGCACGCCCAAAGCGTCCAATGGAGCAAACCTCCGTAGGAGCAGCAAACCTCCGTAGGACGCTTTGGGCGTGCTGCGGCGGGTGGCGCGCGCGCACCCGGCTGCGCGCACATTCAACCGCCACAGCACCCCGTGGGCTGCGCGCATGCGCAGTCCGTATATATATACACACACACACACACACTGTAACCCCATGTGGATATATATACACACACATACACATATATGGTTGTTACAGTGTGTGTGTGTGTGTGTGTATGTGTGTGTGTGTGTGTGTGTGTGTGTGTGTGTATGGCTGGCATCCAGGCTCAGGCGAGCCCCCGGCTCGGCTGGGCCTCTAGGCCCAGGCCAAGCCGGGGGCTCGCCTTAGCCTGGATGCCGGCCAAGCAAGTAGCTCGGCCGGCATCCAAGCTTGGGCGAGCCCCCGGCTTGGCTGGGGCCTAGAGGCCCAGCCGAGCCGTGGACTCGCCTGAGCCTGGAGGACGCCCGAGCAGGCAATTCGGCCGGCCTCCATGCTTAGGTGAGTCCCCGGCTCGGCTGGGCCTCTAGGCACAGGCCAAGCCGGGGGCTCGCCTAAGCTTGGATACCAGCCGAGCAAGCAGGGTGGGTGTGGAGAGCACATACTCACCTACATCGGCCCTCCAGCGATGGCAGTCCCGCTTCCAGTGTCCTCTCTCCGTTGGTCGCCGGTATGACATCACGAAAGCCTTTGACCCCTGGGGTCAAAGGCTTTCGTGATGTCATACCGGCGACCAACGGAGAGAGGACACTGGAAGCGGGACTGCCATCGCTGGAGGAGCTAAGGGCCGATGTAGGTGAGTATGTGTAGGCAACATCCCCTACATTGGCCCGGAGCTCCAGCGGTGGCTGTCGCAGGCTGCTCGGCCGGCCTCCAGGCTTAGGCGAGCCCCCGGCTCGGCTGGGCCTGTAAGACCAAGCCAAGCCGGGGGCTCGCCTGAGCCTGGAGGCCGGCCGAGCAGCCTGCGACAGCCGGAGGACAGTCACCGCTGGAGCTCAGGGCTAATGTAGGTGAGTATGTGCTCTCCACACCCACCCTGCTTGCTCGGCCGGTATCCAAGCTTAGGCAAGCCCCCGGCTTGGGCCTAGAGGCCCAGCAGAGCCGGGGACTCGCCTGAGCCTGGAGGACACCCGAGCAGGCAACTTGGCCGGCCTCCATGCTTAAGTGAGTCCCCGGCTCGGCTGGGCCTCTAGGCCAAGCCAAGCCGGGGGCTCGCCTGAGCCTGGATGCCGACCAAGCAAGCAGGGTGTGTGTGTGTAGAGCACATACTCCCCTACATCGGCATCGAGTCCTCCACCGGTTCCACACATACTCACCTACATCGGCCCTTAGCTCCTCCAGCGATGGCGGTCCCGCTTCCAGTGTCCTCTCTCTGTTGGTCACCGGTATGACATCACAAAAGCCTTTGAACCAGGGTCAAAGGCTTTCGTGACGTCATACCGACGACCAACGGAGACAGAGAGGACGCTGGAAGCGGGACCGCCATCGCTGGAGGAGCTAAGGGCCGATGTAGGTGAGTATGTGTAGGCAACATCCTCCTACATTGGCCCTGAGCTCCAGCGGTGACCGTCCTCTGGCTGTCGCTGGCTGCTCGGCCGGCCTCTAGGCTTAGGCGAGTCCCCGGCTCAGCTGGGCCTGTAGGCCCAAGCCAAGCCGGGGGCTCGCCTGAGCCTGGAGACCGGCCTAGCAGCCTGCTCGGCCGGAGGAGGTCAGCGCTGGAGCTCAGGGCCGATTTAGGGGAGTATGTTTTGGGAACTTCGGCCCTGAGCTCCAGCGGTGACCGTCCTCCGGCTGTCGCTGGCTGCTCGGCCGGTCTCTAGGCTTAGGCGAGTCCCCGGCTCGGCTGGGCCTGTAGGCCCAAGCCAAGCCGGGGGCTCGCCTGAGCCTGGAGGCCGGCCTAGCAGCCTGCTCGGCCGGAGGAGGTCAGCGCTGGAGCTCAGGGCCGATTTAGGGGAGTATGTTTTGGGAACTTCGGCCCTGAGCTCCAGCGGTGACCATCCTCCGGCTGTCGCTGGCTGCTCGGCCAGCCTCTAGGCTTAGGCGAGTCCCCGGCTCGGCTGGGCCTGTAGGCCCAAACCAAGCATGGGGCGCGCCTGAGCCTGGATGCCCGCCGCGACAGCCGGAGGACGGTCACCGCTGGAGGATCGGGGCTTGCGACGTTTAAACACACGGGTAGCTGCGCGCGGCTCGTGACGATTTTTTTTTTTTTTTGCAGGCGGCCGACACACGCAGCTACCTGTTTGTTTTAACGGCCACTTTCAAATGTCCGTCGCGCATGCGCAGTCCGCTTTTGGCGACGGACACTTGAAGGCTTACTCTTTTATAGTATAGATGCACTTTGATAATTTTTTCTATATCATAATAAATATATTCCTTAGATCTTCTTTCTGCCTGATATTCGATCCATGCTAACTGAAGAGACTGGAGTATTGCTTGCTGTTTTAAGCTCGAGTAGCTACGATATTGTGAGTTGCGGTCGCTGGGGACGGCAGGGATTGTTGTCCACGCAGTCATTATCTGGGTCTAGGATAGACAGATCGTGGGTTGCTTAGCCCTGCGTCCTTAGCCGCAACATGCATATTGTTCAGGAGAATTGGTGGCAGCGTAAATAATAGAATAAGAAGTGGGCCCAGGGATTGTGGGAAACGTAGTCACTACCAGATTTAAGAGAAGACTGGTACTGCGTTGAAATCCTGGGACCATTGTATTGCGCTCTACGTACCTGTTGCTAGAGAAAGTGTGCATGGACGGATAGGTAAGCAAGCGCACAGGGATTGTTGTCCACGCAGTCATTATCTGGGTCTAGGCTAGACAGACAGTGAGCGGCTTAACCCGGCGTCTTTCGCAGCAGCACCCGGCATCTTTCGCAGCAGCACGCATAGTTGTCATGACAGAGGGGGGTAATACAGAGAGAGGAGGCTAATACAGAGAGAGAGAGGCTAATACAGAGAGGCTAATATAGAGAGGGGCTAATACAAAGAGAGAGGCTAATGTATAGAGAGGCTAATGTATAGAGAGGCTAATGTATAGAGAGGCTAATACACAGAGAGGGGTCTAATACAGGGAGAGAGGGGTCTAATACAGGGAGAGAGGGGTCTAATACAGGGAGAGAGGAGTAATACAGCGAGAGGGAGTAATACAGCGAGAGGGGTAATACAGCGTGAGGGGGTAATACAGCGTGAGGGGGTAATACAGCGTGAGGGGGTAATACAGCAAGAGGGGTAATACAGAGAGGAGGTTAATACAGCAAGAGGGGGTAATACAGCGAAGGGGTAATACAGAGAGAGGAGGGTAATACAGAAAGAGGGGGTAATACAGCGAGGGGGGTAATACAGCAAAAGGGTAATACAGCGAGAGAGGTGGCTAATACAGAGAGAGGAGGCTAATACAGCGAGAGAGGAGGCTAATACAGAAAGAGGCGGTAATACAGCGAGGGGGGTAATACAGCAAAAGGGTAATGCTGTGGTGCAATAAAACTCACAGTAATGTGTGGTATGAGAATAGCCTCCGTTTATGCTTTTTATGCAAGAACAGTCTGGTAGATTTCTTTACTGTATGTTGAACTTGCCGGTGCAGGTTTTTTCTGTCTTTTACTGTTGCTCAAAGTTACAACATCAAAAACATGGTTGGTGAATAACACCCTAATCTAATTGCTGTTTCTCCACCACAGATCATCTGATTCTCAGTCCTTACAATATGTTCCATTGTGTTTTCTTTGTTAAGGTCACCCTCTATCTACAATATTAGATGCAGGGTGTTTGTGTTTTCTGTGTTCTATTACCTGATGTATGTGTTTATATTAATATCCCCTCTCTCTGTATTACCCCCCCCCCCTCTGTCATACATTCAGCCACTGCCTAATCCATTCAACAATATTGGAATCCAAGCTCAAAGATTGCAATTTATTGATAAGCCTTCTATGCGGAACAGTATCAAAAGCCTTAGATTTCAGTAAGGCTTTTGATACTGTTCCGCATAGAAGGCTTATCAATAAATTGTAATCTTTGAGCTTGGATTCCAATATTGTTGAATGGATTAGGCAGTGGCTGAGTGACAGGCAACAGAGGGTTGTGGTAAATGGAGTTTATTCGGCGCAAGGTCTTGTTACCAGTGGGGTACCTCAGGGGTCAGTACTTGGACCCATTCTCTTTAATATTTTTATTAGTGATATTGCAGAAGGTATTAATGGTAAAGTATGTCTTTTTGCTGATGACACAAAGATTTGCAACAGGGTTGACGTTCCTGGAGGGATCAGCCAAATGACAAATGATTTAGGTAAACTAAAAAAATGGTCGGAGTTGTGGCAATTGAGTTTTAATGTGGATAAGTGCAAGATAATGCACCTGGGACGTAAAAACCCAAGGGCTGAATATAGAATATTTGATACATCTGAGGGTTGGGATTTAGGGGTTATTATTTCAGAGGATCTAAGGGTAAGTAGTCAATGTAATAGAGCAGCAGGAAATGCTGGCAGAATGCTTGGTTGTGTAGGGAGAGGTATTAGCAGTAGGAAAAGGGAAGTGCTCATGCCACTGTACAGAGCACTGGTGAGACCTCACTTGGAGTACTGTGTGCAGTACTGGAGACCGTATCTCCAGAAGGATATAGACATCTTAGAGAGAGTTCAGAGAAGGGCTACTAAAATGGTGTACGGCTTGAAGGAGAAAAGTTACCAGGAAAGGCTTAATGATCTTAACATGTATAGCTTGGAAAAAAGACGAGACAGAGGAGATATGATAGAAACATTTAAATACGTAAAGGGAATCCACAAGGTAGAGGAAGGGAGTATATTTAAAAGGAAACAAAATAGCAAAACAAGAGGACATAGTCTTAGATTAGAGGGGCAAAGGTTTAAAAGTAACATCAGGAAGCATTATTTTACTGAGAGGGTCGTGGATACATGGAACAGTCTTCCAGTAGAAGTGGTAGAGGCCAAAACAGTGATTGAATTTAAGCAGGCATGGGATAGGCATAAGGCTATCCTAAACAAAAGATAAATCCAGGTAAAGTATCCATGTAATTGGGTGACTAGATGGGCCGAAAGGTTCTTATCTGCCGACATTTTTCTATGTTTCTGTTTCTATGCTCTGTGATACACTCATATATGGCAGTAATAATGTGTGATATTTTAATGGATATTAGATACTCCAAGATGTAAACTCACACAGTGTGACACCTGTACAGTTACACATTATGTATCTTATCATCATACAGGGAATACGGCCACACCGTGACCCCCATCTTCCTACTCTCCCATTTTCCACCCCCTGCATATCAGTCCTACCTTCTCTCCAGATGCCACCTTCTCTCTGCTCTCATCTGTAGAAGACCTGGGTCCTGGACCTAACAAGGGGGCATAGGTGTTAGTGCTCAGCCAATCACAAGTGTTCAGAGTGTCAGGTATGTTGATTACTCAGCTGGAGGATAAGGTAAAATAAACCTTGCAGGACCACATTTCCATCAGAGCGGTGACATCTGTCCGAGAATCAGACCCGTCCTCTGGAACAGTGACATTTCACAAGTATGTGCCCCAGGCCGAATCTGCAGATGGTCAGAGATACAGGTTATTCTGCGTCATCTGCCTCATTTACCAAAAAGTCCCCGATGATCACCAAATCTCACAGCTCAGATTAAATACATTTACATTGTACAACGCGTGTGTCCTGGCGCAACAATACTATAAATAATGACCATGTCCACTCCTGCACGTTGAAGATCTTGCCACAGTTGATGCATTGAAGGCAATTCTTTCTGTTGGCGTGATGGAACCTACCATCACTGGGGCATCTGGAGGGAGCTGTGGGCTAGCCTCCTGCCCAGCGACTATGGCCCATGAAAGAGACTGGGCAATGGGGAATTGGTGGACCTTTTAAAAATATTTGTCTTTCACTGGTTTAAACATCCGCCAGTTAACTAAAGATTACTGATGTCTGTGTGTTATTCCCTTGTGTATTTATTGTATAGTCTCCTGTTGTGTATACTGTGTACTAGACATGTGCACAGCACAAAATTTCATTTTGAACTAAAAGATTAGTACTAAAATGCAATTTATTTAGTTGCTAAAGAAATTCGTTTTCAGTTCTTTAGTATGAAAACTAATTTCATTCATCTGAAAACCAGTGGATACAATTACTATTGTAGTGTCTCCTCAGAGGGCTGAGATCGCTGCTTGTTACAGTATCTCTCACTCTCAGCACAATGTGGGTCATATTACATAGTTGGTGCTAACTTAACCAGAGCTGTTGTAAACTTCCCGGAGCTATTGTAGCCTATGGAGGTTTTCAGTTTACAACAGCTCTGGTTAAGTTAGCACCAACATTGTAATACTGCCCCGTGTCAGGCAAAGCTGTTACAGTAACTGACTGCTGCTCATCACAGCGCTCAGAGTTTCAATAAAACTAGTAAATAATATTTTTATATATAAGCGGTTAGAACAATATTATTTCCTTGTTTTACTGAAACTCTGAGCGCTGTTACAGTCAGTTACTGTAACAACTGAGCCTGATACATTCACGGTTATTCAGAGAGCGTGAAAACCAGGAGAATGACTGGAGAATGAAAAATTCTAGGTCAAAATAGCCGATTTGGAAAGTGAGATGAAAGGGAGAATTTTTCTGGTTTGGCTATCTTGACCTAGAATTTTTCATTCTCCAGTCATTCTCCTGCTTTTCACCGCTCTCTGAATAACCCTGATTGCACTGAGAGATAATTTAACAAGCAGCCAATCTCAGCGCTCACAGCCACTGGATTTAAAGGGCTAAAAAAAAAAGGCTCCTCTCTGTATAATGTTTAGAACATCCTCCTGCATTAATTAATACCCCTCTCTGTATAATGTATACAACATCCACCTGCATTAATTAATACCCCTCTCTGTATAATACATAGAACATTCTCCTGAATTAATTAATGTCCCTCTCTGTATAGAACATCCTCCTGCATTAATTAATGCCCCTCTCTGTATAGAACATCCTACTGCATTGGCATGTGGAGGGTGCAGAACTTCGGATGTTGCGATGTTGCGCTCTTCATTGCTGGTCTCCTTCACTCATCAATGTAATATCACAAAAAGGACTGAAACTAAAATGTAGTGCATTTTATTTTAGTTTCTTTCGTTTTTTGTACTGAGCAGTTTCGTTTCTCTTGAGTCATACGAAAACTAAATTATCCCAAAATTCGGACTAAATCGTTTTAGTACTAAAACGAATGCACATGTCTACTGTGTACATTCCCTCTATTATGTATCCTATCTCTGTATTTGTACACAATAGAGAGAGCAGGTACTTTCTCTCTATAAGAAATTCCTTTTGGTTTACCTACTTTCTCCCTTCCCCCTTCTCCACCCAGGAGGTCCCATTGTCCATTGTTTGAAGGTCCTGTGCAGTTATTTTATCTGTGATGTTATCTGTTTGATTGTATGCAAATGAGGTTGGTCCTTGACTGTGTATCTGTATGTCTGGGTGAATAAACTAGCATTCTGTTGTTTGATTTCCAACAGTGAGCCTCATTCTTTAAACTGTGGTTAAAGCTTTTGGGGAGCTATTAGGAAAGTTTGCTCCAGGGACTGTTACATGGAAGAGAGCCGCGGACAGAGCAGGGGCGGATCCAGAAACTAGTCTCGGGAGGGGCACTGACAGAAAATAAGGTGTTTATAGCAGAGAGCCAGACTCACGATAATTTACAGAGGGCCCGGCTCACAGGAGCTTACAATCTAGAGGAGCAGAGGGTCCGGCTCACAGGAGTTTACAATCTAGAGGAGCAGAGGGTCTGGCTCACAGGAGCTTACAATCTAGAGGAGCAGAGGGCCCGGCTCACAGGAGCTTACAATCTAGAGGAGCAGAGGGTCTGGCTCACAGGAGCTTACAATCTAGAGGAGCAGAGGGCCCGGCTCACAGGAGCTTACAATCTAGAGGAGCAGAGGACACCCAGGAGCTTACAATCTAAAAGGAGCAGAGGACACCCAGGAGTTTACAATCTAGAGGAGCAGAGGACACCCAGGAGCTTACAATCTAAAAGGAGCAGAGGACACCCAGGAGTTTACAATCTAGAGGAGCAGAGGGCACCCAGGAGTTTACAATCTAGAGAACCAGAAGGCACCCAGGAGCTTACAATCTAGAGGAGCAGAGAGCACCCAGGAGCTTACAATCTGGAGGAGCAAAGGACACCCAGGAGTTTACAATCTAGAAGAGCAGAGAGCACCCAGGAGTTTACAATCTAGAGGAGCAGAGGACACCCAGGAGCTTACAATCTAGAGGAGCAGAGGACACACAGGAGTTTACAATCTAGAGGAGCAGTTTACAGACTCATATCTGAGAGGTTTATTACTGTGCAGCTCTAGCTTTGTTATACACCCTGGAGGAAGGATCAAACTCTCAGGGACCCATTACTTACCTCCCTGGTGTCCCTGCATGGAGGCTCCAGCCCCTCTCTCCTCTGATCCTGTTGCTCAGTGCAGCCTCAGATCCAGCCCTTTCCTGTGACTGGCATGGCATGGAAGGAGACAGGCTCAGCCACATGGTCACTGGGAAAAGGAACACCACGTGACACGCCCCTGACACATGACTGGGAGGGGCAATCCACAGTGCTTCTGCGCAGTGTGTTCCTCTGCAAATCGCCATGTCTGCATTCACTGCACGCATCGTGATTTGAGTTCTGGAGGTCAGCCTGGCATCTGCACTGCTGGGGGGGGCAATTGCCCCGTTGCCCCCCCTGGATCCGCCCATGGGACAGAGGTACCAAGATAGGGTACCGTTGCTCCATCACAGTTGGTTACTACCTTGGAATACACTGAGGGTCATTGGCCACCTGTCACCTTGGTCCTCTAGATCTTCGTCCTAGTGGACATCTCATTAGATAACTGCTATTTTTGGAGACTGCGCTGAATCCAAGCAGTGCTAAAGAATGTAAACAAAATGGTCTGGGAAGCAAGTGCATGATCAGAGCACCCCTCAAGGGACAGGGGCGAGTATCCACTACAAAGAAACTGAGATACAGTAAGGAAAACTAGGGATGTGCAATTCGTTTCGTACCGAATCGATTTTTCGTACGAAATTTACCATTTTCGTGCTTCCGAATCTGAAATGTCAACCACACAAAATTTTCAGATCAATTCGAAGTTTTTGAGTCATTCGATTCAATATTTCGGATGATTCGAAATTTCTGGTCGATTCGATTATTTGGGTCATTTCGGTGATTCAGGTCATTCGGTTCAGTTGGTTTTTTCACTTTATGCTGCATTACCATACTGTAGAGGTACTGCCCGGCAGTGTGTGGATTCATATGCTGCATTATTATACTGTAGAGGTGCTGCCTGGCAGTGTGCGGATTCATACGCTGCATTATTATACTGTAGAGGTGCTTCCCAGCAGTGTGCGGAATTATTTGCTGCATTATTATACTGTAGAGGTGCTGCCCGGCAGTGTGTGGATTCATATGCTGCATTAATTATACCGCAGAGAGGCGCTTCCCAGCAGTGTGTGGATTCATATGCTGCATTAATTATACCGCAGAGAGGTGCTTCCCAGCAGTGTGTGGATTCATATGCTGCATTATTATACTGTAGAGAGGCGCTTCCCAGCAGTGTGTGGATTCATATGCTGCATTATTATACTGTAGAGGTGCTGCCCAGCAGTGTGCGGAATTATTTGCTGCATTATTATACTGTAGAGGTGCTGCCCGGCAGTGTGTGGATTCATATGCTGCATTATTATACTGTAGAGGTGCTGCCCGGCAGTGTGTGGATTCATATGCTGCATTATTATACTGTAGAGGTGCTGCCCAGCAGTGTGTGGATTCATATGCTGCATTAATTATACCGCAGAGAGGCGCTTCCCAGCAGTGTGTGGATTCATATGCTGCATTAATTATACCGCAGAGAGGTGCTTCCCCGCAGTGTGTGGATTCATATGCTGCATTAATTATACTGCAGAGAGGTGCTTCCCAGCAGTGTGTGGATTCATATGCTGCATTAATTATACCGCAGAGAGGCGCTTCCCTGCAGTGTGTGGATTCATATGCTGCATTAATTATACTGCAGAGAGGCGCTTCCCAGCAGTGTGTGGATTCATATGCTGCATTGAAACCTATGGGTTAAAAAGCCTTGTTTCTTTAAAAAAAGTTAAAAAATCTAAAATTTCACCCAAAAAATGCTTAAAGAATCTTAAAAGAATAAATAAGTAAAGGAACTTTCATTCTATTGGTAGTAAATCTACTTCCCATTCTTAAATAAGCAATAAAAACAAATAGCTCATTAAAAAAGGAAAAACCAAACTGATCCGAATCACCAAAATGATCCAATCGCCAAAAATGATCCGAGTCACCGAATCAATCTGAAATTTCGAATTGATATTGAATCACCAAATCGAAAGGAAAACGATCCGAAACGGGAAAAAAAAAACACCTGGAAAAAAAAATAAACAAAATTTTCAGCGGTGCATATATATCTAAAGAAAACCCCGAAAAATATATATTGGAGGTGCTTTAGGACATTTGCGGGTATAGAGATCCTCCAGCTTCGTCCTCTGGTTCCATTATTCCATTAATGTGTCTGATAATCCTCTCACCAGTTTTGGCCCTCATACTGGGTTTTACTTTGCTCCTGACCTCAGCCTGGTTTTGGTTTTTGCCTTTCTTTGGTCCGGAGATTTTCATCGTGCAACCAGTCATAACCATTTTTTTGGGGAAAATTTGGGTTTTGTGTGCTGTTTCCTACATATAGGGGGTTATTCAGAGAGATTTGAAATGTCACCGCATGTTCGGTGCCCTTTCATTCCCCGCACTTCTGGGCGATTCTAGTTTGTCAACCCTGCGGTGCATTCAGCAAGCACCGCAGGTCCCCCATAGTGCAGGGAAAACCCGCCGCAAATCCACAGAACACTCGCCGAACACTCGCCGAACACTCGCCGAACACTCGCCGAACACTCACTGAAAACCCGCAGAAACCGCCGCAAAAACCCTGCCGAACATGCCGGAAAAATCCAAGGAGCCGCCGATCACAGCGCAGAGCAGCTGAGGGTACTTAAAGTGCATGTGGAGAGGCTCTGCGCGCCTTTTTCTCCTGAGGTAGAGCGGTGAAAATCTGTGCTGCGTCAGAAGTGGTAGTTTTTCGGCTTTTGCCTTAAAGTATTGTTTTGGGAATGGCAGAAGGTGTTGAGCTGGAGTCGCTACTGGAGGAAGCGCAGGAGGCGGCTCGGCATCGTGGTGTGGAGTGGGTCAGAAGACCGGCTCTCAGGAATATAGCAGACAGGGACTTATAACAGGTGCCCATAGACCCTTCGATTCACTTCTCCGGGATTTGCCAAAAGCGAAAAAACTGCAGAACAATTGACAAAAAACAAAAAAAGGGGCACCTCTTGGTGCGGTAAACCACAAAATTTTGTGGTTTACCGCACCAAGAGGTGCCCCTTTTTTTGTTTTTTGTCAATTGTTCTGAAGTTTTTTCGCTTTTGGCAAATCCCGGAGAAGTGAATCGAAGGGTCTATGGGCACCTGTTATAAGTCCCTGTCTGCTATATTCCTGAGAGCCGGTCGTAGGCTCCCCAGAATGTGAGTTAAACAACAATACAAGTTACTCTCATCTTGGATGCTGTTATACTGCGCAATTTTGGTCCTCTCTGTGTTTTCTCCTGCAGTGCACATCCCATCTGTATTCTTAAGAAGACCTACTCCTGAAGATAAGGACTACTGTTTATGGACATATAAAGTGTCTACCCCACTTTCTTGTGGACTCAGGTCTTTTAGCGCTGTGTTGTTTTCCTGTCTAATTGTCATTTGGGTATTTAGAGAAACCCCCACAAACAACATTCAGCGAGTGGGATAGACACTGATTTCCGGTGGGCGCTTCACCCCCTTCTCTCTCTGATGATTTTGGTACTTCAGGTTCTGGGGCTCATCACACTATTAATTTTTCGTCCACAGTTCCAATGGTTCGGGAGAGGAGTCCACAGCCGGTGGGTGGTTTCCAGGCTGCTGGAGTTGGTAGAGCTGGAGGTTCCAGGAAGTTCGGGTGGACCTCGTGTGGTGACGGGTAACGGTAATGGTGGTGATGTGGGTTCTTTCATGTCTTTTTTACAGGGGGCCTTTGAGGCTTGGTTGGTTTCACCAAGGGGTGTGAACCAGGGTGTGATTTGCCTCAGGTATGGAAGGGTGCAGTTGGGCCAGTTGTGAGAGCTGGTGGAGCTCTTGGCGGTGAAGTTATGGCTTCAAATGGGCCGAGTGGCGATGTGGGTTCACTCGGTGAGTCCGCAGGAGTGGCGGATGTGGCAAGGAGGAAAGCTTAGGTGTAATTTTCTGGGCCTTTGGGGTTTCATTTGAAGCAGGAGGTTAAAGAAGGCATATGGTGGGGGGAGTATGTGGAACTTTTTTCCCTGCTTCCAATGGATGAGGTGGCTGGGGTTAAAGATGATTCGTCTAAGGATGGTTTAAAGGAAGAGGAGGAAAGGAAGAAGAGGGTTTTGGAGGATTCCTAAGTCATTCGGGAATTGGCTCCGGGCTTTCTGTATTTTGGCAAGTGTGGTTGGGGAGAAGAGCCCACAGCACTGTTCGGGCCTTTTTTGTTATGCGGATGCGATTTGAGAGGCTTATCAGACTAATGGTGGTTGGGTGTGGTGGAAATACAATGAGCAGTTTGGGCAACGTTTGGTGGCTTACCCAGGCATGGGGTGGGATCAATTGGACATTACGCTGTGGTTGCGTTTGATGGGGGCACAAAAGGCGTTGCCCTTTCCAGGGGGAGCTGGTGGGGGAGGAGTCAGTTCCCCATCAGCAGGTGTTAAAAAGGGATCGTGCTGGCAGTTTAATGAGGGTCAGTGCAAGTTTGGTGCGGGGTGCAGGTACAAGCACGAATGTTCAAATTGTGGAGGATTACATTCATTGTCCAGATGTTTTAAGAGGGCAAGACAAGGAGGTCTGCCTTTTTGGAGGGTCTGGAGAGGGGAGCTTCCCCGGTGAAACTCAACGTGATGTTACCGTGGCTAAGGCTTTACGGAAGACATAGATATGCAGAGTTTTACGTGATGGTTTTGGTGTTGGTTTTTGGATTCCTTTTGTGATAAGGCCAGGGGGTGGCAAGTTAAGAAACTTGAAGTCGGCTAGAGCGTATCCGGAGGTAGTTCGGGAGAAGGTGTTTAAGGAGATCGGGGCTGGTAGGATGGCAGGTCCATTCTCGTCTCCTACGGTGCAGGATTTGAGGATATCCCCTTTGGGGGTTGTGCCGAAGCGGAAGGCAGAGTTTCGTTTGATTCATCATTTATCATTTCCAAGGGAGGGATCGGTGAATGATGATATTGGTGAGGAGTTGGCCTCGGTGTCATACGTGTCATTTGATTCTGCGGTCAGTTTGGTTCGTGATGCAGGACCTGGGGCTTTAATGGCCAAGGTGGATATTGAGTCGGCTTTTCGTCTATTACCTATTCATCCTTCGTGTCATCATTTTCTGGGATTTTGGTTTGAAGGCGAATTTTATGTGGATTTATGTTTGCCTATGGGTTGTTCCATTTCCTGTTCCTTTAATAATAATAAATTATGTTTTAATTCAATATCTAATAAACCGTTCATTATAAAATTCTGCAGTAAAGAGTCTCTTTATTTATAGATTTTTTAGGATATTTTAAGCATTTTTCTGAATTTTTTTTTATTTTTTTTAAAAGTCCGATTATTGGAAAATAAAATGGAAAGTGCAGTAATCAAAAAACTAGTGAAAACGAAAGCAAAAACCCAGTAAAATAAACTGTTATTGAAACACATGAAATTAATTAGAATTTATGGGAAAACTGGGGATGTTCTTGTTCTTAAGAAGTGTCTCAAAGTCTGGGGTGATGGTAGACAAAGCAACTCTAATTTAAATCACTACTGAATGAATAATAAAATATTATAAAAAACTTAACAAACTCACCTGCTCTGCGCTCCCCCGCCATCTGTCTCTGCGTGCATTATTGCCTCACAGCAGTGGTAGCCTGCCCTCCAGAGCTTACGCAATTTGCGTAGCTGAACGCTACGTTAATCGCAAAACTCAAGCTGGCCAAGAGATTGAGGTCTGCAAAGAGTGTCTGGCGCTGCCTACTTCTTGAACCAATGCTATTCAGTGCCTCAGAGAGGCACTGAGAGCAATGGAATAGCTTGGACCAATGGGAAAGCACCTTTTTTTTTTTGAGAAAGGATTTTACCAGGAAGGATACATTGAGATTTCTCTCGTTTTCAAGTATGTCTTGGGTGGCGAGAATGTACCGTTAGGTGTCTTGCCCAAGGACACTTACTGGAGAGGTGCTCTTGCTGAGATTGAACCCATGTCTCCACAGGCTCTCTCCATGCAGAGCAGTGATGTTACCTCTACTCCACCAAGCCGGTTGGACCATTGGTCCAAGCCATTTAAAAATCACCTCCAACGGGAGGCTGGCCTCCCATGCATTGATTGACGTATGTCAGGAATCTGTCCCAGACTAAGCCTGTGCCCCCACCTAATCCCTGGCAAACCTCTATTTACCTGCATTTGCTTGTCATTAACCTGTTTATAATTGTATACAGGTTTCAGGATCCTCTCTGGCCGTTCATCTGCTATCGTGGTGCATTCAGGTGTATGCCATGACTCCTAATGAAGCCTGTTTAAAAGAGGGATCCACCCTTCCATCAGGGCTTCAACATTAACCTTCTGGTAGTGCAAGCAACCAGTCTAGTCCCTGAAGCTCTATTCTATTCTGAACCTGAACTCCTCCTGTGAACCTGGCAAGTGCACCCCTGCTTCCAACCATCTTTGCTGGCAAGTGCACCCTCGCTTTCAAGACTCCCCGCTGGCAAGTACACCCCTGCTTCCAACCATCTTCGCTGGCAAGTGCACCCTCGCTTTCAAGACTCCCCGCTGGCAAGTGCACCCCACTCTCAAGACTCCTCGCTGGCAAGTTAAACTCTGCTTTCCAGCAAACCCTGGAACCAGCATACAGTCTATTACTTGCATCATATAGACTCTGATCCATTTTCCTGCTGTGTTTATTCTTATGCCTGGTAATCTACGTGACTCCTCCATTCACTGCATCATAGGCTCACCTCACCAACCGTCGCACCCCATTCCTGACAACGTAAGACCGTCATGTGATTGTCTTCGTCTCGCACAGTCAGTGGGCGCGGGGCTGTGTGACTGTCCACTGTGGCGGCACCTCCTCCCTGCAGGTGGAGGGGACAGTGTGCGGCTGACACTCGGCTGCCTGGAGTGGATGACCCAGATCCTGGGGAGCACTGAGAGCATCCAGATCCTGGGGAGCACGGAGAGCAGCCAGTTCCTGGGGAGCATTGAGAGCAGTCAGAACCTGGGGAGTACTGAACCTGAACCTATGTAACCTGTGTATATCTGGCTCTGATATTAGCCAGTGCCTCACTAGGGTCATGCATTAGAGAGGCTTGTGGGCACTTGCCTCGCAAGCCAGTCCACCCCTGGTCACGACCCACTTTTGGGTTACGACCTACTACTTGAGAAACCCTGCTCTACTAAAGCCCCAATTCCCTCAAAATACTGCCCTACCCTCTACTAAAGCCACATGTCCCTCAAAATGCTGCTCTACTCCCACTAAAGCCCTAATTCCCCACAAAAAAGCCGAATCCCCCATGATACTGCCGCTACAAAAGCCCTAATCCCCCACAATATTTCCATAGCCTGTCTGGCAATTCACACCGACCCTTTCCGAATACCATGACCGCTTTGTGTCGGTGTGCTAGAATGTTAGCATTAATTACTGCAACCTGGTTCAACAACTGTATATAGCTGCTACCCTCACCATGAGTCGAGACTGCATGTAGGGGCCAAATAGAACGGGTTTTATTGGGGACACGCACAAATATTTATGTGGTCAAAAATGGGTCATTTACATACACAAAATCCACCCCTAGAAATTGTTATTGCTCCTTCTGCGTCACAGTATTTGGGACATAAATAGACTAGGACAGATAATGTTGGAAATACATGTTCTATACCAGTGGTCAGCAACCTTGGCTTCCTGATGTTTTGGGAACTACATTTCCCATGTGGCTCAGTCAGCCTAATGGGTGACTGAGCATCTTGGGAAATGTAGTTCCTAAAACATCAGGGCGCCAAGGTTGCTGACCCTTGGTCTATACTAAGTCAGATAAATAAGTAGAAGCATGAAAGAAAATCCCTGCAGGAATAGTGGCAGTCAATATCCAACAACATAAATGGGGGGGAACCCTGGAAGATGGATAGAACAAAGGATATTGATTAAATAAATAGTACGTATCTGATCAGCGCGAATCTCGACGCTATGGGGTTCAGATGGCTCCCATGATAACCTCATCCATATGAGGATTTTTTGCTTGTCGTGTGGAAACGCGTCCTGGACATTGGTCTAATCTTTTCTGGACATTGGTCTAGTCTTTTTAATTATGATTTTATAATTTTCCTTTAATAAAATATTTTACAAGAGAAAGTCCCTGCATGCACCGTGGGTTTTCTTGGATTTGACCAACAACAAATCCATAAGGGCTTCATACAGAGCTTGGATAAGCTCCAACAAATGTGAGTTTAAGATCGTCACATGACCCATTTCTAAATTGAGCTATACTGGATCTGCTCTAGGAGATCCTTTTTTTATTTTGTCTTCCTTCTTCCCTATATACATTGCTGTAGTGAGAGATCCATGAGAGCAAGGTGTGAGTTACCTGAGAAGACTCCTGAAAAATAAACCCAGATGCGTTGGTCCACTTAGAGCCGGTGTTGGGGCTCCATCTTTGTGAGTGGATATACCGTATGCTATAGGATCCTGTCTATTGTACATGACATACTGCACCAATATATGCTTTGTTTTGTTTTGCTTCCCAGATATATACTATTTGTTTATTCTTTGGTTTAGGGGAAACCACTAAGCATCTGGTCTAGCTTGGGGAATCTGGTGGCATACATACTGTGGGCGCTTACCATTTTTTCATTTGCGTTAAAGGATATTGATTGACTGGGATAGGAGCTTGTAAGTAAAATTTACCTTTTATTGGAAACTAAAGAAACCGGAACAACATAAAGACGAGCCAAGGAGAGGATAAACTCTCTGACTTCAATCAGCGTAATAAATGCCACATTGGGTACTAGAAGCACCTAGATAAGTCTCTCCTAGGGGATACAAACAGCCTAAATTATTATTATTATCCTTTAATTATAAAGCGCCAGCATATTCCGTAGCGCTGTACAATGGGGAAGCACAAACATGAGACATACATGATAAATAAGGAAAAGACAGCCCTGCCCAAAGGATAGCTTGTCTAGAAAGTACAGCACTTTAACCAAGTGCTCGGCCAGACATCGCGTGAGCTTACAATCTAAGGGATGGGGTAAGTGAAACAGATGGGAGCAGAGGGAAGGTGAAGCTGGTTGCTAGAAGAAATGTTCTGACGGTTGCATGGGAGGGACCAGAAGGTTGGGCTAAGTAAAGGTAATTAGAGAGAGAAGTGGAAGCAGCTGTAAAGGAGCCCTTAAATTAAGGACCAGGCCTGGGTGGGTGGGACTGCAGAGTGAAGAATCTTGGGTCTGTAATGGTCAGTGTGTGCTGCAAAATACAATGGAGATTTGCTAATTGTGCTTTTAAAAAACTACACGGCAGGAGGGGGGAGGAGGAGGAGCAGGAAGAGGGGGGAGGGTGAGAGGCAGAGGTGAAGACCAGGTAAAGTTTTTTAAGTAAAAAGAAGGGAACATTGAAACATGGAATCAGACAGAAATTAATACATTTAAAAATAAAATACAGTTGCAAGAACGGGGCTTTTTGGACAATAGCGTTGGACGGCATTCTGAAGTCCTGCTACCTTATGCTTGTTCCGGGGTGCTGGTCAGTGTATGCTTTTGCTGGTTCCGGGGTGCAGAGTGGAGAATCGTGGGTCTGTGACGGTTAGTGTATACTTATGCTTGTTCTCTCAACTACTATCAAAGTAAAGAAAGGGGCCTTCGTAGGTCCACGTAATAGGACAGAGAGAAGCCTACTAAGTGACATGTATGACCTATGTGGCATTTATCATAATGACTGGAGCCACAGAGACATTTTATCCTTTCCTTGGTTCGTCTTTATGTTATTCTGGTTTGCTTAATTACCAATAAAAGTTAAGCTTTACTTATAAACTCCTATCTCAGTCAATCAATATCCTTTGTTCTAGGACAGATAATGGAATAAACATTTGCTCAACATTCCGAGACGAGACAGGACAATTACAGCTGTGTCTGGTAAACAGGATTGTAGTCTAAAACATCAGATAATGGGGCAAAACAGATTGACAAAAGATCGCTAAAACATCCAACAGATACTAACACATTCCTGAATGGAGAGGCTGGAAAAAGCTAAGATAACCCAGTCAGTAATCATATCAGCAGATAGCAACAGATCACATAGACCATAACATTATTCTTACATAACAAATCTCTTAATACCTCCTCCTAAACAACAGGACCCCGACCCTTCAATCCTGGGGTCCGTGACACTGCCCTTATCCCCTGCACTACTTTGCTTACTTTATATGCATGTCCTACCCTAAACTACTATCCCCTCACACTACAGACCCTGTCACCCCACAATACAGACCCCCTCCCATATATTTGTTGTGTTTAGTGTCATTTCCTCCTGCGCGACATGACTTCACCATGACACTAACACACCAGCTTCATTGTCAGTATGTGGCGTCTGAACCTCTACATCCTAACCAGCGCTAGCCGCACTTTGGAAAGGAGCCTTGTTTGTTTATTGGTTATAGAGTGCGTTTATACATTATGAATACTGCACAAGATGGTTTGATGAATAACGTTTGGGAAATTAAATTATTTTTGGGTCATATCTTAATGACCAAGACAAATGTGGATCCTGAGGTTACACGGGCTGAGAACCAGTGCGCTGTACAAGCAATTAAACAAAATAACTTCAACAATTGAGCTGGGAGGGGCTGATGGGATAATGCGTCATTAACTTGCCAACCCTATAAGAGGGTCAAAACTAAATGAATGTCCCATGTAGCCGAATACATAGCAAAGGTGGACTAGAGAGTCTCATGCAATATCCTACAAACCAATGGATGATTACCAACAGCCACCCCAGCAATACTAGAGTGGTCCATGGAAATCCCTGACCATACGTCATTTACTGTGCAGTATGTCTTTCCAAGGTCAAATATCAGCGTCAGAAAATCCATTACCACATTCACAGGGGCTGAAAAGGGATCTCTATCTCTACATCACATTCCGGGAGCCCAGGATTGCAGAAGGAGTGCTGAAGTCCTTGCTGAAATGCCTGCGGCCTGAGAGGGTCACCGGAGATTCAACCACACTTACGGAGTAACTTGTCCTACAGGATAAACAGGTGTAACAGTCCAGTCGGATCCTCAGCATGGAGAGAGACTGTGGAAGCAGGTGAGGCACGTCCATCACGAGGCACATGATCGTGGGGAGCCACGGTTGGGTCTGCCAGAACAGGGTGAACATCACCACATTCGCCTTTTGATCTTGAACTTCGGAGACATTTGGCGATCATGGATAACAGAGGAAAGGAGTTCATTAGACCTCCTGACCAATCCTGCAGGGAGGCAGATGAAGTCTGACATTTCTATTAGACGAAACTTGTTGGGTGTTGTTTTTTAATCTATAGTTAACATTAAAATTATTGCCTTATACACCTACCCGAGCTGATTGGATTTTACACATTTTGAGCCATCTTTGTGTTTTGGATAGGGATGAGCTGAACACCCCCAAGTTCGGTTCTCATTCGAACTCGAACTTTTCAAAAGTTCGAACTCGAACTCAATATGCCAAGAGGGCAGATATGCAAGATATTTGCCATAAAAGGTGTATGGGGGTCCGGGTAGTGCCCTGGGGGACAGGAAACAAGGACAAAAAGTAAAAAAAATACGTTTTTAAAGGAACAGTGAGTTTTCCTTGAAATAAGGGTTAAAAATAAAAACGAAAAATTCCTTCACATATCGTGCCTAGGAGGTCCCCATAACCTGCCCGTGAAGTGGCGGATTTCTAGGATGTATAGAAACATTTAAAAACAATGTCCGGGTCCGGGTAGTGCCCTGGGGGACAGGAAACAAGGACAAAAAGTTTTTAAAAAATGGCGTTTTTAACCCCTTCACTGCTGACGACGTGTGGGACACGTCCTCAGTTACTCCCGCTGTATGCTGAGGAGGACGTGTCCCACATGTCATCAGCTTTGCAGAACCCCCGGCGGAGATGCTCACCTCTCTGTCCGGGGTCCCGCAGCATTCTGACTTCAGCGTCCGCTGAAGTCAAGCTCCTCCCGGGAGATTGCCTAGAAGGGAGGGGGGGAATCTGTTCGGATCCCTCTCCCTCCCGATCTCAAGGTCCCACAAAAAAAGCAAGGCACTGCTTAAAAGGGGAGGGTCAGATAGCCGGGGAACCCCTAGCTGCCCGGAATCCCCTGGTGGAGATAGGGGGTTCATTTGAGGGTTCACAGAGATGCTGTGAGGTTGTGTATAGAGATGCTGTGAGGTTGTGTATAGAGATGCTGTGAGTTTGTGTATAGAGATGCTGTGGGGTTGTGTATAGAGATGCTGTGAGGTTGTGTATAGAGATGCTGATGGGGTTGTGTATAGAGATGCTGATGGGGTTGTGTAGAAATATGCTGTGAGGTTGTGTATAGAGATGCTGTGAGGCTGTGTATAGAGATGCTGATGGGGTTGTGTATAGAGATGCTGTGAGGCTGTGTTTAGAGATGCTGATGGGGTTGTGTATAGAGATGCTGTGAGGCTGTGTATAGAGATGCTGATGCGGTTGTGTATAGAGATGCTGTGAGGTTGTGTATAGAGATGCTGATGGGGTTGTGTATAGAGATGCTGTGAGGTAGTGTATAGAGATGCTGATGGGGTTGTGTATAGAGATGCTGTGAGGTAGTGTATAGAGATACTGTGAGGCTGTGTATAGAGATGCTGTGTATAGAGATGCTGTGAGGCTGTGTATAGAGATACTGTGAGGCTGTGTATAGAGATGCTGTGAGGCTGTGTATAGAGATACTGTGAGGCTGTGTATAGAGATGCTGTGAGGCTGTGTATAGAGATACTGTGAGGCTGTGTATAGAGATACTGTGAGGCTGTGTATAGAGATGATGTGAGGTTGTGTATAGAGATGCTGTGTATAGAGATGCTGATGGGGTTGTTTATAGAGATGCTGTGAGGCTGTGTATAGAGATGATGATGGGGCTGTGTATAAAGATGCTGATGGGGTTGTGTATAGAGATGATGTGAGGTTGTGTTTAGAGATGCTGATGGGGTTGTGTATAGAGATGCTGATGCGGTTGTGTATAGAGATGCTGTGAGGTTGTGTATAGAGATACTGTGAGGCTGTGTATAGAGATGCTGTGAGGTTGTGTATAGAGATGCTGATGCGGTTGTGTATAGAGATGCTGTGAGGTTGTGTATAGAGATACTGTGAGGCTGTGTATAGAAATGCTGTGAGGCTGTGTATAGAGATGCTGTGTATAGAGATGCTGATGGGGTTGTGTATAGAGTTGCTGATGGGGTTGTGTATAGAGATGCTGATGGGGCTGTGTATAAAGATGCTGATGGGGTTGTGTATAGAGATGCTGTGAGGCTGTGTATAAAGATGCTGAAGGGGTTGTGTATAGAGATGCTGTGTATAGAGATGCTGATGGGGTTGTGTATAGAGATGCTGATGGGGTTGTGTATAGAGATGCTGTGAGGCTGTGTATAAAGATGCTGATGGGGTTGTGTATAGAGATGCCGTGAGGTTGTGTATAGAGATGCTGTGGGGTTGTGTATAGAGATGCTGTGAGGCTGTGTATAGAGATGCCGTGAGGTTGTGTATAGAGATGCTGTGGGGTTGTGTATAGAGATGCTGTGAGGCTGTGTATAGAGATGCTATGAGGCTGTGTATAGAGATGCTGATGGGGTTGTGTATAGAGATGCTGTGTATAGAGATGATGTGAGGCTGTGTATAGAGATGCTGATGGGGTTGTGTATAGAAATGCTGTGTATAGAGATGCTGATGGGGCTGTGTATAGAGATGCTGATGGGGCTGTGTATAGAGATGCTGTGTATAGAGATGCTGATGGGGCTGTGTATAGAGATGCTGTGGGGTTGTGTATTGAGATGCTGTGAGGCTGTGTATAGAGATGCTGATGGGGTTGTGTATAGAGATGCTGATGGGGCTGTGTATAGAGATGCTGTGGGGTTGTGTATTGAGATGCTGTGAGGCTGTGTATAGAGATGCTGATGGGGCTGTGTTTAGAGATGCTGATGGGGCTGTGTATAGAGATGCTGATGGGGTTGTGTATAGAGATGATGTGAGGCTGTGTTTAGAGATGCTGATGGGGTTGTGTATAGAGATGCTGATGCGGTTGTGTATAGAGATGCTGTGAGGTTGTGTATAGAGATACTGTGAGGCTGTGTATAGAGATGCTGTGTGGCTGTGTATAGAGATGCTGATGGGGTTGTGTATAGAGATGCTGTGAGGCTGTGTATAGAGATGCTGATGCGGTTGTGTATAGAGATGCTGATGCGGTTGTGTATAGAGATGCTGTGAGGTTGTGTATAGAGATGCTGTGTATAGAGATGCTGATGGGGTTGTGTATAGAGATGCTGATGGGGTTGTGTATAGAGATGCTGTGAGGCTGTGTATAAAGATGCTGAAGGGGTTGTGTATAGAGATGCTGTGTATAGAGATGCTGATGGGGTTGTGTATAGAGATGCTGTGAGGCTGTGTATAAAGATGCTGATGGAGTTGTGTATAGAGATGCTGTGTATAAAGATGCTGATGGGGTTGTGTATAGAGATGCTATGAGGCTGTGTATAGAGATGTTGTGAGGTTGTGTATAGAGATGCTGTGAGGTTGTGTATAGAGATGCTATGAGGCTGTGTATAGAGATGCTGATGGGGTTGTGTATAGAGATACTGTGAGGCTGTGTATAGAGATGATGTGAGGCTGTGTATAGAGATGCTGATGGGGTTGTGTATAGAAATGCTGTGTATAGAGATGCTGATGGGGTTGTGTATAGAGATGCTGATGGGGTTGTGTATAGAGATGCTGTGAGGTTGTGTATAGAGATGCTGATGGGGTTGTGTATAGAGATGCTGATGGGGTTGTGTATAGAGATGCTGAAGGGGTTGTGTATTAGGGCTGTGCAATTAATTGCAATCGCAATCGAATCGCGATTTCCGACCCTGCAATTTCTAAATCGCATAAGGCTGCAATTTTCGGCTCCCTGTTAACTTCCGGCAGCATGGTGCTTTGGGCGCTCGCAGGGGGAACTGCGTGACGAGCCGCGTTCTCGCGGCTCGTCACATGGTTCCCCCAGGCAAGCGCCCAAGCTCCATGCCGCCAGAAGTTAACAGGGAGCCGGAACGCGTGGTGCACAGAGGTGAGCTGGGGCAGTATTTCCATGTGCTGGGGCAGTATTTCCATGAGCTGGGGCAGTATTTCCATGTGCTGGGGGCTGGCAGTATTTCCATGTGCTGGGGCAGTATATCCATGTGCTGGGGCAGTATTTCCATGAGCTGGGGCAGTATATCCATGAGCTGGGGCAGTATTTCCATGAGCTGGGGCAGTATTTCCATGAGCTGGGGCAGTATTTCCATGTGCTGGGGCAGTATTTCCATGAGCTGGGGCAGTATATCCATGTGCTGGGGCAGTATAACCATGTGCTGGGGCAGTATATCCATGAGCTGGGGCAGTATATCCATGAGCTGGGGCAGTATATCCATGTGCTGGGGCAGTATATCCATGTGCTGGGGCAGTATATCCATGTTCTGAATACATTTAGAATGTATGTAGCATGTTTGAAAAATCAAAAACAATTGGCTAAATCGCAAATAAAATCGCAATCGCAATATGATTATTTTGTCAATATTGCACAGCCCTATTGTGTATAGAGATGCTGTTTGTGTATAGAAATGCTGATGGTTATGTATAGAGATGCTATGAGGCTGTGTATAGAGATGCTATGAGGCTGTGTATAGAGATGCTGTGAGGTTGTGTATAGAGATGCTGTGAGACTGTGTATAGAGATGCTGTGAGGTTGTGTATAGAGATGCTGATGGGGCTGTGTATAGAGATGCCTTGCGGTGCCGAAGTGCGGCCTAGCTCCGGTGGGGACGGCCATCTTGGATGGCGGCTCCACTCCTGGGTCCCCCCTCACTGCCTGACGTCCTCATGTATAGCATGATGATGTCAGATAGCCGGGGAACCCCTAGCTGCCCAGAATCCCGTGGTGGAGATAGGGGGTTCATTTGAACCCCGATATCTCCAGAACCGTGGCAGGCAGCTAGGGGGTCATGGAGGGTGTCAATCGAAAGGCCTGAGCATTTCAATTATAATGTGATCAATGATGCTGCACTAATGATTTTTTTCTATGGGGTGCGTTTGCTATAAATCATGTAATTCCCCCCACAAAATGTAACAAGTCCCCATTTCTAATTTTTGTACAAGCGCACCCCATAGAAAATATAACCGCAAACGCTCATGTGCTAAAATGTGAAAAAAAGCCACTTTACACACTGCAGATGATTAAAAATTCAATTTTTATTGCATTTTTTGTCACAATATACAGGCAGGACATGATGTATACATATAAAAATGATATATTATGAATCTGCAGAGTCTGCCGGAAAGAACAATATCTAATATGTCTGGGTCATTTAATTAAATATGGCTTCAAATTGCATTTAAACATGATGAGTGGAAGCGGTAAAATTGAGCTGAGCACACAGCAGTGAAATGCAGGGTTAAGGGGTTAAACAGCATATCAGAGGAACATTTAGTAGCAAAAGGAACACTTCTCAGAAGCACAGGTGTTGTTTGATACATGTTCAGGAGACACCTCCAGACACCATCAGTCTACAGACAATGTATCAAATTCATCAGACCAGACTAATTAAAAGCACATGTTATTTCCAAACACTAATTAAACACCTGTTGTTTACGCCGTTTGAGAGCACAGGTCATTTAGAGGTGAGAATCTTTGCACGTAGACATTATTTTTTAATCCAATATCTATTAAACCGTTGCTTATAATTTTCTGCAGTAAAGAGGCTCTTTATTTCTAGATTTTTTTTGTATTTTGTTAAGCATTTTTTATAAAAAAATTCTAACTCGAACCGAACAAGCCAAGAAGTTCGCGAACTGACGATATTCGAGTCGAACTCCGAACTGATCGAACCGAACAGCTCATCCCTAGTTTTGGAGAGGTCATTCCGGAGCTCTGGGGCAGTTGGATCCCAGGGGATGTCCTGATCCTGTACCACAATATATAAAGTGCTTTAGCGATTCCACATCAGTGATTTGGACGAGGACTGGATTCCAGGCGGTTGGTAGATCCTGTATAAAGTGGAGTGGTAACTCTTGATTTGCCGTGAATTTATTTACCTCTTATGAGTGCAATTCCCCCAGGCGGCTTTTCATAGCGTTATTTATTTATATGGTCTGCACTATGTATCTATAACTTTTTATTGCAGATTTATCTCCTATTGTTCCATATATCTATACAATTCTTGTTTTGCGCTTGTGGGGAAGGTGTTTCACGTTTGTTGAGTGTTCAAGGAAGGCATCATTTGTCCGGGCCTCAGGATCTGAGCTCCAACTGAAGCACAGGCCTCATGTAAGGCTAGGGACAGATGAGCGCATTTTCTGCGGCCACCGTCAAAATGTACGTCGATGCGTGCGCACGCATTTTTTCACAGAATACGCTTAAGTGGTCAGACGATGCGCAATTCTGGACGTATTTCATGACGATGGGGTAAAAAGAAGTCTAGGGAAATCCGGCTGTTTGAACGTTATGTTGGCCGCACACTAGCAGCGTCTGACGTCTCCTAATCACGCACACACGCTGCTATGCGGCCGCAGCGCACTCTGTACGTCAGTACCAGCGGTTTAACGTTCTCGAAAAAATGCGTTCATTTTCCACTTGCGTTGCGCGGCCGGACTTTTGTGCGACCGTACTTCGTATATTGGCTGTCATTGCCCGTCATCTGCTGCTAGTGCGGCCGTGATTATGTGCGCCAGAACGCGCGTTCGCACTGCCTCAGTCTGACCCTAGCCTTATACAGCATATTATTTCCCTGCAGGGCCGGTCCAAGCCACTGTGATGCCCGAAGACAAGGATGAATTGCTGCCCCCCCAAAAAAAAAACATACGGCATGTATAAGCGTTTCACAGAGCTCTAAAGCAATAAAACTGACAGTAATGTATGGTGTGTATGAATGTATCACAGAGCTCCACAGCAATAAAACTCACAGTAATGTGCGGTGAGTATGACTGTATCCCAGAGCTCCACAGCAATAAAACTCAGTGTTTATGAGTGTATCATAGAGCGCCTGATATCCCGGCCCATACAGTTCCACATACAGTCACACACACACATTTATCCACATACAGTCACACATATACACAAGTCACACACAGATAAGTCACTTACAGATAAATCACACATAGGGATGGGCTGCCGGTTCGAATCTGTTCTAAGTTCGATTCAAACATCGGCTGTTCGCGAACTTCAAACTTTTTGGGCCGTTCAAAAAAAGTTCGACCAAAATTTTTTCTATTTTTCTTTATTTAGGATTTTTTAAGCATTTTTTAATCTAAAAATAAAGACACTCTTACCTGCAGAATTTTATAAGCAATGGTTTTGTAGATATTTGATTAAAACGGGAATATTTTTAACATTGAAGCCTATGCGGTAAAACATTTCCCACACCTTTAACATTGAAGCCTATTCGGTAAAACATTTCCCACACCTTTAACATTGAAGCCTATTCGGTAAAACATTTCCCACACCTTTAACATTGAAGCCTATTCGGTAAAACATTTCCCACACCTTTAACATTGAAGCCTATTCGGTAAAACATTTCCCACACCTTTAACATTGAAGCCTATGCTGTAAAACATTTTCCACACAATTTTTAACATTGAAGCCTATGGGATTCAACTTTTCCCCACCTTTATTAGGGCTCTATTACATTCTTTGCGCAAACGTTAACACGTGCGCAAAAACGCATTAACGCGAGGGGCAAAATCGTTTGCGCTGAACGTCGTATTACAATGTCCGCACTAAAAATGCGCGTTAACGTTTACCGCAGGTGAACCTGCACGAACGCTGCGTGAGTCCTATACTTAACATTGCGAGTGCAAATGCGTTGGTGCGCTGGTACGCGGATGGTATTACAATCTATGCGCAAAATTTAACGCATAGTGTTTGCGCGTGTAATTTTAACGTCTTTGAAAAGCTGGTGGTAACGGCAAATCTGAACGTCCTGTCCGAACCCAAATACACCAGCCCAGAAAAAATACAGCAAAGTATAGTTACACATTCTACACATACCCAAACAGTAAAATAGAGAAGTTGTGCGTGTTTTTTTTTTTTTTTGATGCAGCATATATGCGCAGATTGATTTTGACAGGTGCAAAAACTTAACGGGAAACAATTGTGGTTCTTAATTCTGATTGGATGAATCATGGGAAAAAACAGTCCGCACACTGATTTCTGCAAGCGCCTTTTTGCGCGTCCGTTTTACGCACGTTATTTTTTGATGGATGAAAAAATGCACGAAGATTGTAATTCTAGCGTAGTTTTACGAACGTTAACGTTTAATGCTGCGCACAAAAATTCACGCGTTCTGCGTGCGTTTTTGGATGAAGAATGTAATAGAGCCCTTATCCATTCGATAGTTCATTTCAAATATTATCGACTAACTATCGAACTCGAATGGATATCCATTTGATAGTTCATTTCAAATTCGATAGTTAGTCGATATCCATTCAATAAATTTGGTTTTCATTGTTTCCTGTCCCCAGGGCCGTACCCGGACCCCCATACACCTTTTATGGCCATTATCTTGCATATATGCCCTCTTGGAGGGCACTTTAATTTTTGAACTTTTGAGCCCCATAGACTTGCATTGTGTTCGAATTCGTACCGAACAGGGGGGGTGTTCGGCCCATCACTAGTCACACACACATAACCTTACCCACACAGCTCAGGTCCAGGTCCGCCCCAGGGACACTGAATGGTCTGCGTTCAGAGGACTGATCGCTGGCCCACTGGAGGACTGCCTCCAGGCCTGGTTGAGGCTGGGCTCTGGGTCTGGCCGGGTGCCGGCCCACTGGAGGGATTGTTAGACACTAGGCCTAGTCGCTGAAAGGGGCAAACACTGGCCCGCTGGATGGAAGGGCACAGACTGGTTTCACTGCCTGCTGGAGGGTCATGCCTTGGTCGAGCGCTCCATGTTGCGGCCTTTTTACAAAGTGACAAAATGCCGCCCCTGACAAAAGGCTGCTTGGACCCACTGCACCACCAGGCCCCATTGATGGGCAGGCCCTGTTTCCCTGCTCTCTCTTGTGTTAAAGTAACCCTGTACCTGTAGCATGCAGGGTGTTTGGGTAATCTGTGCAATATATGAATGCTGGAATTGTTTGTGTATCTGTGGTGGGGCCCCTGGCTGTGACAGATGGTGAATATAAGGCTCGCGGTGCTGCCTTTGTGGTCTGCATGTCCCCCCCCCCAGTGATGAGGATGAGTTCACACTCTGATGAGCAGCGTAACAAATCCCCGAGAGACCACGAGGAGTCAGGGCTGCACTGACACCAGGGACTGGCCCCTACGCTTGGATGGAAGCAGTTTCTGGGGAAGCCAAGCAGCTGCAGGTGCCAAGTTTGGAGCCGCCCACGCTGCTGTGACTGAAGTCGGAGACTGATAGGGAAGGTCCAGGCAGGGAGGCCGGACTACCGGTAGCACTGACTGGGAGACGGAGAGCACTCACTGGGAATCTGAATGGGAAAGGCTATAAGGGTTATTCAGAGAGCACCGAAATGTCACAGATATCTCAGTGTGCTCTAAAAAGGCCTTTCCAAGGATACCATACATGACCCTCTAGCTGCCATGTATTGTGAAATATGGGGGTCCAAAGTACCCCCCTAGCTCCACTTGGCAGCTAGTGAATTAACTGGCAAACTGATGTCATCACACATATGGTGACGATGGCAGTTTGTGAAGGGTGACCCCATAGGCTTAGCTGACATATCAGACGTCAGTCACCTCTAGGAGCGGATCATGATCCAGCAACTAAGGGATTAAAGACTGTGCTGTGACAGTGATGCCGTTCCTTTTTTTTTCTATGTGCCGCTCTTCAAGAGGGAGAGGGGTCCAAAGAACCACCCCTCCCCTTTAAGGTTTTCCCCTCATGTCCTGGAAAAAATTATCTTTTAATTACCAAGGATGTAATATGTACGTCATGGTCTTTTAACTCCCTCTCCCTCCCTATACTCACCTCTCTGGCCGGAGATTATGGGCCTTGGCCATCATGATGATGTCATTTTCAGGTGCCCCCAGCGTGTGTATGAGTGTACCACAGAGCTCCACAGTAATAAAACTCACAGTAATGTGCAGTGTATATGAGCATATCACAGAATCCACACAATAAACTCACAGTAATGTGCGGTGTGTATGAGCGTATCACAGAATCCACACAATAAACTCACAGTAATGTGCGGTGTGTAGAAAAAAAAGTGGGCTGCTCATTCTCATAAACAGTTATTGCAGTGGATTGGTACTGAGTGGGTTAATAATGACTTCCTTATAATAAAAGCAAGTCATTATTAACCCCCTGAGTACCAGTCCACTGCAATAACTGCCCCAGGTATAATATCAAAAATGTAACATTTATGGGAATAGAAGGGTGGAATTGGTTTGGAGAGGAGGAGACGGGGTTAATATATAGTGAATAAACAACAAAATCAATAGACAAAAAATATCCTCCATCACTGAGGGATTATGCTTCGTGATTAAAATCTCACCTTTTATTAGAACATCGTAAAAAACAATCATTTGCAATCAAAAAAATTACAAAAAACATTCGTATATCTCACTATGGTATATACAAAAGGCGTTTCACCGCTTCAATAGCGGCTTCATCTGTCATCAAAGTTTGACTGATGAAGCCACCATTGGAGCGGTGAAATGTGTTTTATTACTGTTTCCTGGGATCTTTGTATATTTATACCTGTGTAAGGATACCCTGACACCGTTTACACACACACACACACACACACACACACACACACACACACACACACACACACACACATATATAATTTTAACTGTTATTTTATTAATAAAACCACCCTTTTTTAAAATCTACCCACTCCTCCCTTGGATTTATTTAAAAGTATGAGTATGTTTTCGTCACCCTTCCTCCTTGATGGAGACACAAAGTCTACAGGAGGAGAAGCCCCTTAATTATACCCGCGTTAATTTGTACATAAATAACCCAAACTTGCTTGACAAGATGGTCAAAGCCCTTTCCATTATACGTGGATCTTGCTAGACATAGAAATTTCTTACATTCCCCACTTAGAGGATGAAACGACTGAACAGGAATGAGCTCTGTCAAAATAAGTAAATGAGCCAATTCTATTTCTGGAGTTTGGAAAGAACAACACAAAATGAGAAAGTTGTTTGACGGGGATGAAAGAGTTAATATGCTGTGGTGTCATGCGGCATAAACGTTGGTCGCCCTTCCAGTGACTCTGCTGATCTCACATCACCCTCGTAAGTCTGTTAACCATAGAAGAAAATTCATAGGTAGCCACTCACACCATCCTCATAAGTCTTTAAAATTCATAGTCTCCGATATAAAAACAGCAGTAAGGGTTAATGGAAAAAGCAGCAAATAAATGTAAATACGTAGCTTGCTAGTGAAGACTCCTAAGGGATGGCTCCTCTTCATCCGTCAATAATACATAAATAAAAATATAAGGAGTCTCACTGTAAGACAAATGGGAAAAACCTAGGGCAGAACTGCATATATAAATGATACAGAAACCCCTGCTCATATAACACGCTCACAGGATATTAATGCAATAAGGGTGCATCAATCAATATACCGCTGTAATCCGCCTGTAGACCTGTGCTGTAGCTGGAAACCGCTGGGAAATCAGCTTTCAGAATCACTGACACCATATAGGATGCAGGATACAACAAAAAGGCTGGACGTAGTGTAAGTACGGTCATTATTTCAGAGGATCTAAGGGTAAGTAGTCAATGTAATAGAGCAGCAGGAAATGCTGGCAGAATGTTTGGAAATGCTGGCAGAATGCTTGGTTGTGTAGGGAGAGCCTGTATTAGCAGTAGGAAAAGGGAAGTGCTCATGCCACTGTACAGAGCGCGAGTGCAGCGGGAACGCGGCGGAACGGCGTTCCCGCACTTTTCCCGCAGCGGGAACGCTGCGGGAACGCATCACATAACTGTCTCTGACGCTCTGTAATCTGCAATGGACCCGGGCCCCGGCCGGGCACACTGCTGGGGTGTTGCGCTGCAGCGGAGGAGCTCTCGCGACAAGCCCAGCACCATCGCAGTCTCTCCCGGCTGACTCACACGCTTCTGCGTGTAGTTGGCCATGGGCCAAGTCACATGCCCGGATGGGCCAAGTCACATGCCCGGATGCCGGCGGAGGCCCAGACCCAGTCACGTGCCCGGATGCCGGCTGCAGGCATGTGACACGTGCGCGCTGTGTGAGGTCACACAGCGCGACTTCACTTGCCACAGGAGGACGAGGGGCGACCTGTGTGTCCGGAGCTGCTGCCAGCCTGTGTCCCCCCCCAGGCCCCAGTGGAAGGAATTGAAAAGAGCCGTGCTGAAGGCGAAGGAGCCACTCCAGCTGCTGGACCAGTGTCTGTGTGTGAGTGCCACTGCCACCCCAACTGCAGGGACCTTTGTCACCCAACTCCAACTGAAAAAAAGGTAAAAATATAACGTAAAAAATGTATTTAATTTATCATAAATTAAATAAATACATTTTACATTATATTTTTACCTTTTCTTTGTTCTCTGCCTCTTCAGCTGGACTTGGGGTGGCACAGGTCTCTGCAGCTGGACTCGAAAAAAAATCTGGTACATTATACATGTTATTCTAAATATATAATTACATAAATAAAAAATTACATATTATTTATGTAATTATATATTTATAATAACATGTATAATGTACCAGATTTTTTTTCGAGTCCAGCTGCAGAGACCTGTGCCACCCCAAGTCCAGCTGAAGAGCCAGAGAACAAAGAAAAGGTAAAAATATAATGTAAAATGTATTTATTTAATGTAATATATTATTTATGTTTAAATTATTTATATATTTATTTATAAAAAAATTTACCCGAATTTATTTTTTCCAGTCCAGCTGCAGAGACCTGTGCCACCCCAAGTCCAGCTGAAGAGCCAGAGAACGAAAATAAGGTAAAAATATTATTTAAAATGTATGTAATGTAATATATTATTTATGTATTAATTTTTTTTTCACTGAACTTTGGCAAATCCATTTCGCCAAAAATACTGTGAATTCACTATCAAATGATCACTGTATTTTGCCGAAGTGGAGTCGCTTAACCGCTTGCCGCCTCGGGATATACTATGCTGTCCTCGCGGCAGGAGGGCTTTGAAGACGCAGGGCGTGCATGTACTCCTCGCTGTCTTCAAAGGGCCGACTCAGCCCCTTCCCGCAGCAGGTACATGCTGCATGCTATTGGCTGCAGTGGGAGGGCCTGACAGGCCGTCCCCCTGCAGCCAATGACGCAAGCCGCAAGCCCACTGTCTTAAAATACAAAAAGGTGTCAAAACAAATAGAGAGGGTTTTTGATGAAAATATTTAAAAAAAAAAATTAAAAAAAAATTAAAAATAATATTACGGAGGTGATTACCTGGAATGTTTATTTTATTTTTATATGTGTATATATACACACACACACAGGCATTCTGTTGTCACAACAGGGGCTCTATCACCTCCTTCAAGCTAACGATAGTGCTCACGTTAGCGCTAGCTTAAAGGCGGTCACAGCGCACTGCACAGATCGCCTCCGATTCGCTAACGGGTTAATAAACCTATTAGCGCTCGTTAATTTGCGCTTTTTTGCACTTGCTTACTGTACTTTGTGCTCCCTAAACCTAACTTGGGGAGCGCAAAGTGATAGCACAGAGTAACTAGCGGTGGGATCACTTGGTCCTATCGCTAGTTAATAAGAGCTGGCGCTAATGATAAAGTTAACACTAGCTTTAAGATTCTGCAGAATAAGTTAGCTGCAGCTCAAAACCCCCCAAAAATCACATACTCACCTCTTATCCCGCGTCGAGAACGGCGGCCTGATTCGCTGCTTCTGGCCGCCGGTAGCCGATGGAGACTGGGAATAAAAGTCCCGGTTCTTCCTCTGATCACTCCCCGGACCAGCAGGATCAGCGAGAGGCGAGATCCTGCCAGTCATGTCCTATGGACTCCATGGAACGGATGCTTGGGACGGCACGTTAGCGCTGCCCCCAGCATCCACGAGCCTAGCGACCACTATAGGGCAGACTGTTGGACTCAGTGCCTGCCCCATAATCTGCTGGTGAAACCTGGACGCAAAGGGGAAATTGGCGATGGCTAATTTTTCTCCTTAGCGTCCCGGTTTTAGCTACAGGCGCACAATAGTGCCCCACTATCTGTCTGGTACTTATTTTTTAATATAGTACATTTTTTTCTGCAAATAAAATGTGATCTTTTAAGAATTACATTAGGTCCAAAGTTTTGGCTCGTCCTGAGCCTTTATCAAGGTAAATTTTATATAAATCCCTAACATAAGGGGTTAATCAGAAAGCAGTGAAATTTCGGTGCTTTCTCGTTCAGTGCGCTTTGGCGATTCTGGTTTGCGGTCCCTGTGGTGAATTCATTATTCACCGCAGGGTCCCCGAAGTGCACCAAACATAAAGCTGCCGATCAGACCACCGAACGCAGCCGAAGACCGCCGATCAGCCAGCTGAATGCCGCCGAAGACCTTTGATCCGACTGCCGAGGAGTGTTGAACTGAGAAAAAAAGTACTCTGCTATACTTCTACAAAGGGGTTTAAACCAATAAAAATGCATGAAAATGTGTGTGAATAATAAAAAAGTTCTATAAAACATAATAAACGATCTGTTACAGAATAAAATAAAAAAAGAATGATTTGCTAAAAATGAAATGAATAAATGAAAATAAAAAAAATTATATTTTAAATCGAATCCTATGGGATTTGCCTGTGCACCATTCAATGACTTTCCTTTGTTGTTGTGCATCATTCTTCAGACCTCTTAGATTGTAATCTCTCGAGCAGAGGGTCCGCTCTCCTTCTCTGTTCTGTATGTGTGTAACGTGTGTGTATATTTGTTATTCTGTCTCTCTCCATTTTACACCACTACGGAACTTGTTGGCGCTTAATAAATACTGTGTGTAACTGTAACATCCATTGTTTCCATGCATGATGCTTCAGATCTTCCATTGTTTCCTTGCATGATTCTTCAGATCTTCCATTGTTTCCTTGCATGATTCTTCAGATCTTCCATTGTTCCCTTGCATGATTCTTCAGATCTTCCATTGTTCCCTTGCATGATTCTTCAGATCTTCCATTGTTCCCATGCATGATTCTTCAGATCTTCCATTGTTCCCATGCATGATTCTTCAGATCTTCCATTGTTCCCATGCATGATTCTTCAGATCTTCCATTGTTCCCATGCATGATTCTTCAGATCTTCCATTGTTCCCTTGCATGATTCTTCAGATCTTCCATTGTTCCCATGCATGATTCTTCAGATCTTCCATTGTTCCCATGCATGATTCTTCAGATCTTCCTTTGTTCCCATGCATGATTCTTCAGATCTTCCATTGTTCCCTTGCATGATTCTTCAGACTTTCCTTTGTTCCCATACAGGATTCGTCAGATCTTCCATTGTTCCCATGCATTCTTCTTCAGATCTTCCATTGTTCCCGTGCATGGTTCTTCAGACCTTCCTTTCTTCCTGTGAATGATTCTTCAGACCTTCCTTTCTTCCCGTGCATGATTCTTCAGACCTTCCTTTCTTCCCATGCATGATTCTTCAGATCTTCCATTGTTCCCATGCATGATTCTTCAGACCTTCCTTTGTCCCCATGCATGATTCTTCAGACCTTCCTTTGTCCCCATGCATGATTCTTCAGATCTTCCATTGTTCCCATGCATGATTCTTCAGATCTTCCATTGTTTCCTTGCATGATTCTTCAGATCTTCCATTGTTTCCTTGCATGATTCTTCAGATCTTCCATTGTTCCCTTGCATGATTCTTCAGATCTTCCATTGTTCCTGTGCATGATTCTTCAGATCTTCCATTGTTCCCGTGCATGATTCTTCAGATCTTCCATTGTTCCCATGCATGCTTCTTCAGATCTTCCATTGTTCCCATGCATGATTCTTCAGATCTTACATGTTCCCATGCATGCTTCTTCAGATTCTTCCATGTTCCCATGCATGATTCTTTCAGATCTTCCATTGTTCCCTTGCAAATGATTCTTCAATCTTCCTTTGTTCCCATGCATGATTCTTCAGATCTTCCATTGTCCCATGCATGATTCTTTCAGACTTCCTTTGTTCCCATACATTAATTCTTCAGATCTTCCATTGTTCCCTTTCAGGATTTCGTCAGATCTTTCATTTTCCCTTGCATGATTCTTCAGATCTTCCATTGTTCCCATGCCACTCTTCTTCAGATCTTCCCATTGTTCCGTGCATTGGTTCTTCAGACCTCCTTTCTTCCCGTGCATGATTCTTCAGACCTTCCTTTCTTCCCGTGCATGATTTCTTCAGACTTTCCTTTCTTCCCGTGCATGATTCTTCAGACCTTCTTGGGCCACTACCCTATGTCTCTTAATTTCATTGTGTTGGGGAAATAGATCACTTTTCCATTTATTCTTTCAGTAAATGAGCAAACGAAAGGGCAGATTCTGGATTTCTTCTCAAAGGCATCCAGTAAGGAAATCACATGCTGATTCTGCAAAGTTGCTCATCTCAGTCCGAGCCTGTGCCCCAGATGGATACTCGGTCTCCGATTCAGAAACTACACCGGCCAGCGAATCAGATGTAGTTGACTTTAGTCACTGATGTGGCGAGATGTGGCTGAAGATATCGCCTGCCATGTCCATGAGACTGTTCTTTTACCAGAATGCTGCTGGGACCAGGATCATGTGGCTAGAATTAAACAAAAGTACCCTTGGCTGCGTCTTAAAAAATGGTCTTTAGGATGTAAAGTGTGTGTCGTGAGGTTAAACACCTTGGAGTATCTGTATCACAGGTGTATCCATTTCTAAAGCATGGACACTGCCGTATGATTACTCCATATGGCAAAACAAAAAAGATATATGTTGACCTCATTGCGTAAAAAAAATCCATGTACATAAAACTGCTGAAGCACATGTAAAGCAGGCGAAAATCCAACGGTGTCTAGAAAGGAGGTAATGCAAACCAATTATTGTAGACCAGCAGAAGCAGAAGTTTGCATCCACAACAAAAGTCTTTCGCACGGCCTTTTACTATTGTGCGAAGAAAAACCGTCCTTACACAGATTTCCGAGATCTTATTCACTTGCAAGTTGCAAACGGTACAGACTTAGGACGTATTGTCCATAGTGAGTACACAGCTGCACAAATCATCGATTGCGTCGCTAGTGAGATGAGGGAAAAGCTTTGCAAGGCAATTGTTGAACAGGCTCCAAAGCTTTCAGTTTACATTGATGAGTTTACATCAGTTTCTTCACAATCAGTGTTAATTGTTTATATTCGTGCCTCTGTAAACGGAAAAGATCCAGTCACCTTCTTTCTCCATTTACTCCACTTGCCTAAAGCAGATGCCCCGTCTCTAGAAGCCACCCTGACAACGTGTCTTTCCAAGCATGGCTTCAATAATGACTTTCTTGCCACAAACTGGATCGGGGTTTGTAGTGATGGTGCAAGTGTAATGCTTGGAAGAAAATCAGGTGTTCTAGAGCGACTTAGTGGAAAATATCCACAGCTTGTGAAATGGCACTGCTTGTGTCATAGGCTTGAATTGTCCATTTCTCTGATACAATCGATTCTGTTCCTGGTCTTCAACATGTCACATCACTTTTGAGAAGCTGTATGCGGTGTACCACAATCACCAAAAAATCTGAGGAGCTCTCTGAATGTGCAAAAGAATTAGAAGTGCAAATTCTTAAAATAGGTAAAGTTTTTAGGTGGGTCGCTTCAAGCCAGAGAGCTATACGAGCGGTTTGGAATCATACCCTGCGCTACACAGCCATTTAGTAAAAGCGAGCACAAGTTCAACGCATACCACCAAGCAGAAGTCTGTATTTAGTGGCCTTAACAAAGTCCTGACATCAGAGGAATATCTGTTAAACCTTGCAGGGGTTGCAGATGCTGTTCAGGAAATGGGCCTGTTGTCTGAAGCCCTACAAAGAGATGACATCACACTTCCACGAGCCTATCAGTTGATTAATCGGTCAGTTCGTGCAATCGAGAAAATGGAAGACATGCCTGGCAAACATCTGAAAGAAGCCATGGAATCGCTGGACAAGGTGTAACCATCTACCCGGAGAGCACAAAAGGCCAAGTGAGGATAAATCTCCCCCGATTCTATCAATGTTTGGTGGATAATTTAAGATCCAGACTCTATGCTTTAACTGCAGCAACAGACCAGCAGCTTCATCACAGTCGGATGAATTTGAATCGCTCGTCTCAGAAATGGAGATCCTGAATTCACAACATTGGCCAAACAATGTGGACAGTCCGTGGTTTGAAGGAGAAGTGAAGCTAGAGCAGCTGTGCAAAAGATTCCGTCTTCAGAGACTACATTGACAACGCCGGCACAGAGATTCCAGAAAATCTGAAACCAGCTGTGACAGCAGTTAACAGTCTTCCAGTGACATCAGGGGATTGTGAAAGAGGCTTCAGCACCATGAATTTGGTGATGTCACCCATTAGGAGTGGACTTGGCATTGAACGCCTGTCTTCTATTTTATTAGTCTCATTGGCCCTCCTGCAGATCTATGGGATCCTTTACCATACGTCAGAAAATGGCTGTCCTCACATCGCAGCGCAGATGATAACAAATCCAGAAAAGTTGATCATCCTACCCCAGCAAGAACAACGTTATTCCAGTTTGTGGGATGTTTTCTAATGTTCTGTGTATAGTTTTTTAAATACTATATTGCCAAAAGTATTCGTCACCTGCCTTGACTCGCATATGGTGGTGAGCGAATACTTTGGCAATATAGTGTATGTTGCAGTTACTAGTGTGAGGCAAAAGTTGTGAACGCATAAACCTCAGGTTTTAGAAATTCCCTGCCAGGGAAACATCATCGCACATTGTGGTGACTATTCTGTCAGTTGATAAACAAGTTAACTTATTGTTGTTACATGTGTTCTATATTATTTGTTTATTATGTGGTTAATTTTTAAATGTTCTTGTAAACCTGCACTATACAATAAATGTTGCACTCTGTTTTTCGAAAAAGGAGCAAATTCGAGTTATTTAATTTATTATATATATACTAGTTGTAAAGCCTGCCCAGAGGGCAGTCTATTGTGGATATACTGCCCCTGCTCATGTATACTGCCCCAGCTCGTGGATACTGCCCCAGCTCGTGGATACTGCCCCAGAACGTGGATACTGCCCCAGCACGTGGATACTGCCCCAGCACGTGGATATTGCCCAGCACGTGGATATTGCCCCCAGCACGTGGATATTGCCGCAGCACGTGGATACTGCCCCAGCTCGTAGATACTGCCTAGCACGTGGATATTGCCCCAGCACGTGGATATTGCCCCAGCTCGTGGATACTGCCCAGCTCGTGGATACTGCCCTAGCACGTGGATATTGCCCCAGCACGTGATGGATACTGCCCCAGCACGTGGATATTGCCCCAGCTCGTGGATACTGCCCCAGCTCCTGGATATTGCCCAGCACGTGGATACTGCCCAGCACGTGGATATTGACCCAGCACGTGGTATTGCCCCAGCTCGTGGATACTGCCCAGCTCCTGGATATTGCCCCAGCACGGGATACTACCCCAGCACGTGGATATTGACCCAGCTCGTGGATATTGCCCCAGCACGGTGGATATTGCCCCAGCACGTGGATACTGCCCCAGCACGTGGATATTGACCAGCACGTGGATATTGCCCAGCACGTGGGATACTGCCCCAGCACGTGGATATTGCCCCAGCACGTGGATATTGCCCCAGCACGTGGATACTGCCCAGCATGTGGATATTGACCCAGCACGTGGATATTGACCCAGCACGTGGATATATGCCCCAGCACGTGGATACTGCCCCAGCACGTGGATACTGCCCCAGCACGTGGATATGCGCCCAGCACGTGGATACTGCCCAGCACGTGGATATTGACCCAGCACGTGGATATTGCCCCAGCACGTGGATATTGCCCCAGCACGTGGATACTGCCCAGCACGTGGATATTGACCCAGCACGTGGATATTGTCCCAGCACGTGGATATTGCCCCAGCACGTGATACTGCCCCAGCACGTGGATATTGACCCAGCACGTGGATATTGACCCAGCACGTGGATATGCCCCAGCACGTGGATACTGCCCCAGCACGTGGATATTGACCCAGCACGTGGATATTGCCCCAGCACGTGGATATTGCCCCAGCACGTGGATACTGCCCCAGCACGTGGATATTGACCCAGCACGTGGATATTGCCCAGCACGTGGATATTGCCCAGCATGTGGATACTGCCCCAGCACGTGGATATTGACCCAGCACGTGGATATTGCCCCAGCACGTGGATACTGCCCCCAGCACGTGGATATTGACCCAGCACGTGATATTGCCCCAGCACGTGGATACTGCCCCAGCACGTGGATATTGCCCCGCACGTGGATACTGCCCCAGCACGTGGATATTGCCCCAGCACGTGGATACTGCCCCAGCACGTGGATACTGCCCCAGCACGTGGATACTGCCCAAGCTCGTGATACTGCCAACGCACGTGGATATTGCCCCAGCACGTGGATACTGCCCAGCACGTGGATACTGCCCCAGCACGTGGATACTGCCCCAGCACGTGGATATTGCCCAGCACGTGGAATATTGCCCAGCACGTGGATACTGCCCCAGCACGTGTATATTGCCCAGCACGTGGATATTGCCCCCAGCACGTGGATATTGACCCAGCACGTGGATATTGCCCCAGCACGTGGATACTGCCCAGCACGTGGATATTGACCCAGCACGTGGATATTGCCCCAGCACGTGATATTGCCCCAGCCACGTGGATACTGCCCCAGCACGTGGATATTGACCCAGCACGTGGATATTGCCCCAGCTCGTGGATACTGCCCCAGCTCGTGGATTACTGCGCCTAGCACGTGGATATTGCCCCAGCACGTGGATGGATACTGCCCCAGCACGTGGATATTGCCCCAGCTCGTGGATACTGCCCCAGCTCCTGGATATTGCCCCAGCACGTGGATACTGCCCCAGACGTGGATATTGACCCAGCACATGGATATTGCCCCAGCACGTGGATACTGCCCCAGCACGTGGATATTGACCAGCACGTGGATATTGCCCAGCACTGGATACTGCCCCAGCACGTGGATATTGCCCCAGCACGTGGATATTGCCCCAGCATGTGGATACTGCCCCAGCACGTGGATATTGACCCAGCACGTGGATATTGCCCAGCACGTGGATACTGCCCCAGCACGTGGATACTGCCCAGCACGTGGATATTGACCAGCACGTGGATATTGCCCCAGCACGTGGATATTGCCCCAGCACGTGGATACTGCCCCAGCACGTGGATATTGACCAGACGTGGATATTGCCCCAGCACGTGGATATTGCCCAGCACGTGGATACTGCCCAGCACGTGGATATTGACCCAGCACGTGGATATTGACCCAGCACGTGGATATTGGCCCAGCACGTGGATACTGCCCCAGCACGTGGATATTGACCCAGCACGTGGATATTGCCCCAGCACGTGGATATGCCCCAGCACGTGGATACTGCCCCAGCACGTGGATATTGCCCCAGCACTGGATATTGCCCAGCACGTGGATACTGCCCAGCACGTGGATATTGACCCAGCACGTGGATATTGCCCCAGCACGTGATATTGCCCCAGCACGTGGATACTGCCCCAGCACGTGGATATTGACCCAGCACGCTGGATATTGCCCAGCACGTGGATACTGCCCCAGCACGTGGATATTGCCCCAGCACGTGGATATTGCCCCAGCACGTGGATACTGCCCAGCACGTGGATATTGACTCAGCACGTGGATATTGATCCAGCACGTGGATATTGCCCCAGCACGTGGATACTGCCCCAGCACGTGGATATTGCCCCAGCTCGTGGATACTGCCCCAGCACGTGGTACTGCCCCAGCACGTGGATATTGCCCCAGCTCGTGGATACTGCCCCAGCACGTGATACTGCCCCAGCACGTGGATTGATACTGCCCCAGCACGTGGATACTGCCCCAGCACGTGGATATCGCCCCCCCACTCGTGGATATGGCCCCCCCGCTCGTGGATATGGCCCCCCCCGCTCGTGGATATACTCACCTACATCGGCCCTCCAGCGATGGCGGTCCCGCGTCCCGCTTCCAGCATCCTCTCTCGCTCCGTTGGTCGCCGGGATAACGTCACGAAAGCCTTTGACCCCGGGGTCAAAGGCTTTCGTGACGTCATTCCGGCGAACAACGGAGCGAGAGAGGACGCTGGAAGCGGGACCGCCATCGCTGGAGGAGCTAAGGGCCGATGTAGGTGAGTATGTGTAGGCAACATCCCCTACATTGGCCCGGAGCCTCAGCGGTGGCTGTCGTAGGCTGCTCGGCCGGCCTCCAGGCTTAGGCGAGCCCCCGGCTCGGCTGGGCCTGTAGGCCCAAGCCAAGCCGGGGGCTCGCCTGAGCCTGGAGGCCGGCCGAGCAGCCTGCGACAGCCGAGGACAGTCACCGCTGGAGCTCAGGGCTAATGTAGGTGAGTATGTGCTCTCCGCACCCACCCTGCTTACTCGGCCGGTATCCAAGCTTAGGCGAGCCCCCGGCTTGGCCTAGAGGCCCAGCAGAGCGGGGACTCGCCTGAGCATGGAGGCCGGTCGAGTTGCATGCTCGGCCGTCCTCCAGGCTCAGGTGAGTCCCTGGCTCGGCTGGGCCTCTAGGCAAGCCAAGCCGGGGGCTCGCCTGAGCCTGGATGCGACCAAGCTTAGGCGAGCCCCCGGCTTGGCGTGGGCCTAGAGGCCCAGCCGAGCCGGGGACTCGCCTGAGCCTGGAGGACGCCCGAGCATGCAACTCGACCGGCCTCCATGCTCAGGCGAGTCCCCGGCTCGGCAGGGCCTCTAGGCCCAAGCCAAGCCGGGGGCTCGCCTAAGCTTGGATACCGGCCGAGCAAGCAGGGTGTGTGTGTGTAGAGCACATACTCACCTACATCAGCCTCGAGTCCTCCACCGGTTCCACACATACTCACCTACATCGGCCCTTAGCTCCTCCAGCGATGGCGGTCCCGCTTCCAGCGTCCTCTCTCTCTCCGTTGCTCGCCAGGATGACGTCACGAAAGCCTTTGACCCCGGGGTCAAAGGCTTTCGTGACGTCATTCCGGCGAACAACGGAGAGAGAGAGGATGCTGCAAGCGGGACCGCCATCGCTGGAGGAGCTAAGGGCCGATGTCGGTGAGTATGTGTTAGGCAACATCGGCCCTGAGCTCCAGCGGTGACCTCCTCCGGCCGAGCAGGCTGCTCGGCGGCCTCTACGCTTAGGCGAGTCCCCGGCTCGGCTGGGCCTGTAGGCCCAAGCCAAGCCGGGGGCTCGCCTAAGCCTAGAGGCCCGCCGAGCAGCCAGCGGCAGCTGGAGGAGGTCTCCGCTGGAGCTCAGGGCGATTTTGGGGTGTATTTTTTGGGAACTTCGGCCCCGATCCTCCAGCGGTGACCTTCTCCGGCTGCCGCTGGCTGCTCGGCGGGCCTCTAGGCTTAGGCGAGTCCCCGGCTCGGCTGGGCCTGTAGGCCCAAACCGAGCCGGGGGCTCGCCTAAGCCTAGAGGCCGCCGAGCAGCCAGCGGCAGCCGGAGGAGGTCTCCGCTGGAGCTCAGGGCCGATTTTGGGGTGTATTTTTTGGGAACTTCGGCCCCGATCCTCAGCGGTGACCTTCTCCGGCTGCCGCTGGCTGCTCGGCGGGCCTCTAGGCTTAGGCGAGTCCCCGGCTCGGCTGGGCTGTAGGCCCAAACCGAGCCGGGGGCTCGCCTAAGCCTAGAGGGCCGCCGAGCAGCCAGCGCAGCCGAAGAGGTCTCCGCTGGAGCTCAGGGCCGATTTTGGGTTTGTTTGGGAACTTCGGCCCCGATCCTCCAGCGGTGACCTTCTCCGGCTGCCGCTGGCTGCTCGGCGGGCCTCTAGGCTTAGGCGAGTCCCCGGCTCGGCTGGGCCTGTAGGCCCAAACCGAGCCGGGGGCTCGCCTAAGCCTAGAGGCCGCCGAGCAGCCAGCGGCAGCCGGAGGAGGTCTCCGCTGGAGCTCAGGGCCGATTTTGGGGTGTATTTTTTGGGAACTTCGGCCCCGATCCTCCAGCGGTGACCTTCTCCGGCTGCCGCTGGCTGCTCGGCGGGCCTCTAGGCTTAGGCGAGTCCCCGGCTCGGCTGGGCCTGTAGGCCCAAACCGAGCCGGGGGCTCGCCTAAGCCTAGGGGCCGCCGAGCAGCCAGCGGCAGCGGAGGAGGTCTCCGCTGGAGCTCAGGGCCGATTTTGGGTTTGTTTGGGAACTTCGGCCCCATCCTCCAGCGGTGACCTTCTCCGGCTGCCGCTGGCTGCTCGCGGGCTCTAGGCTTAGGCGAGTCCCCGGCTCGGCTGGGCCTGTAGGCCCAACCGAGCCGGGGGCTCGCCTAAGCCTAGAGGGCGCCGAGCAGCCAGCGGCAGCCGGAGGAGGTCTCCGCTGGAGCTCAGGGCCGATTTTGGGTTTGTTTGGAACTTCGGCCCCGATCCTCCAGCGGTGACCTTCTCTCGGCTGCCGCTGGCTGCTCGGCGGGCCTCTAGCTTAGGCGAGTCCCCGGCTCGGCTGGGCCTGTAGGCCCAAACGAGCCGGGGGCTCGCCTGAGCCTGGAGGCCCGCCGGCAGCCGGAGGACGGTCACCGCTGGAGGATCGGGCATCTGGCCGTGTAAACACACGGGTAGCTGCGCGCGGCTCGTGCCGTTTTTTTTTTTTTTTTTTTTTTTCACGCGGCCGGCACGCGCAGCTACCTGTGTGTTCTAACGGCCGCTTTCAAATGTCCGTCGCGCATGCGCAGTAGGGTTTTGGCGACGGACAGTTTTTACCTTATTCTTTTATAGTATAGATAATAATAAAAATCTTGGGTGAGTTCCCTCACTTTTTTCCCCAGGACTTGACCCCTGGCCACTGTACAGAGCACTGGTGAGACCTCACTTGGAGTACTGTGTGCAGTACTGGAGACCGTATCTCCAGAAGGATATAGACATCTTAGAGAGAGTTCAGAGAAGGCTACTAAAATGGTGTACGGCTTGAAGGAGAAAAGTTACCAGGAAAGGCTTAATGATCTTAACATGTACAGCTTGGAAAAAAGACGAGACAGAGGAGATATGATAGAAACATTTAAATACGTAAAGGGAATCCACAAGGTAGAGGAAGGGAGTATATTTAAAAGGAAACAAGTAGCAAAAACAAGAGGACATAGTCTTAGATTAGAGGGGCAAAGGTTTAAAAGTAACATCAGGAAGCATTATTTTACTGAGAGGGTGGTGGATACATGGAACAGCCTTCCAGTAGAAGTGGTAGAGGCCAAAACAGTAATTGAATTTAAGCAGGCATGGGATAGGCATAAGGCTATCCTAAACAAAAGATAAATCCAGGTAAAGTATCCATGTAATTGGGCGACTAGATGGGCCGAAAGGTTCTTATCTGCCGACATTTTTCTATGTTTCTAAAATCAATTTAATAGGACATAAACGCCAACGCGTTTCGTTACATACAAGTAACTTTCTCAAGGATAAAACAATCCACCAAACCCGTTTACATATATGAATAAAAAATACAGCTGGTCCAAACTGAATCTAATCCGCCCCTTGTTGTCGTTTCTCAATGGTGTCTAGTGTCATTTCAAGATCCGGACACCATTTTTGTAGTTTTTTTCAAGATTACGCTGGATGTTAACTACAGGATGATGCAATTCGGGTTCCTGCCGCCATATTTGTAGTTCTTTAATGTTTTTCGGTGGAATTGTGCTGAGATGTTTCAGAAAAACGGAACTCTACAGAATATTACTATAATTAAGGGAGAAAATCTACAAAGGAATATAACAAATGACGAAAGAATGTATCGTCTCTTACCTAGCGGGTCACTCATATATATATTTTATATATTAGAGGGAAAGGGAATGATAAAAATCATCATCACTTTATTAACCACTTCAATGCTGAGGACGCGCTGAGCGCGTCCTCAGCATTCCCGCTGCTGTGCGGAGGACGCGCTGAGCGCGTCCTCCCATTGGGGTCAGCGTTCGGCCGGGTTCCGGCCGATCGCTGGCCCCCCCGGTGCGGGCTGACATCCTGGATGTCAGCCCGGCATCCGGGACCGCAGCCGCCGGAATTAGGTGTCATTGCGGCAGCGCGATGACACCTAATTCAGGCGCCCCCCCGCATGTGCGGAGGGAGGCGGCCTGAAGGGGGGGGGGAGTCCTTTCGGACCTCTCTCCCTCCCGATCGGCGGGTCTGCGGGGGTTAACCAGGCATCATTTGGAAGGGCACAGCCTGCCCTTCCAAATGGTGCCTGGCATTAACCCCTGGGGAGCTGGATCGTGAATCGGCGCTGAAAAGCGCCGGTTCGCGATCCTTTCCCGGAGCTGGCCGACATCTTGGATGTCGGCCAAGCCTCCGGGAACTCCCCCTGAGGACTGGCGTCATCGTGCGTAGCACGATGACGCCAGTCCTGGACTTAACCCCTAACTGCCACCAACTGTGGAGATAGGGAGTTCCAATGAACTCCCTATCTCCCGATCCGTGGCAGCTAGGGGTTAATGTTTGGTATGGTTGGATCGGCCAGAGCATGGCCGTTCCAACAATACCAAACATGAAAGTGAAAAAGTTTGTCAAAAAAAAAAAAATGAAAAATAAATATAAAAAAAAATTATATAAAAAAAAATAACACTTTTTTTTTCTTTTTTTGGTTTGTTAATGCAGCAATATTGTTCCCATTTCAATTATAATGTGAACAATGATGCTGCACTAACGATTTTGTATGCGGTGCGTTTGTTAAAAATAGAGTAATTTTCCCCAAAAAAAAATGTAACGAGACCCCATCTCTAATTTTTTTAACAAGCGCACCCCATACAAAATATAACCGCAATTGCTCGCATGTTAAAATGTGAAAAAAAAACACTTTACACATTGTAAATTATTGAAAATACATATTTTATTGCATTTTTTGTTATAATACAGACATGACATAACGTATACATATAATAATGACATATTATGAATCTACCGAGTCTGACGGAAAGAACGATATATAATATGTCTGGGTCATATACTAAAATAAGCTTCAAAACACGTTTAAACATGATGAGCAAAACCGGTAAAAATGACCTCAGCACAGGGGCGGGAAAAGCCTCAGCAGCGAAAGGGTTAAAAACTCTAAACAATACAATAATAAAAATACAAATGGACATAAAACGCTTTCTGCATGAAAAAAAATCATTCCTCATAGACAGTTCTTTAGACCTAAATCAACATTCAAACATCTTTCTATCACTTCTCCATTGGGCCATCCTATAATCTCTGGAAACAATTCATTAACAGAGCGTATTAGTGAATTTATTGATTGTTATTATTAGTCTTTATTTATAAGCACCGGCATATTCCGCAGCGCTGTACAATAAGCACAGTATAGACAGGGTTACAATACATTGAACAACATTTGACAAACAGTACAGGAGGAGATGAGGGCCCTATTCCCGTAGGAACTCACAATCTAGGAGGGTTGGGGTTGGAAACAGGAGGAGAGGACTGTAAGGTGAGAGTGATTGATGAGTGAGAGTCAGTGAGTTGGGGGGGTCGGCTTCCCTAAATAGGAACGTTTTAAGGGAGCGTTTGAAGGAAGAGAAGTTAGGGGAAAGTCTGACAGCACGAGGGAGAGCGTTCCAGAGAGTGGGGGCTGCGCATGAGAAATCCTGCAGTCTATCATGGGAAGAGGTGATGCGGGGAGAAGCTAGGCGCAGGTCACTGTTTGACCTTAGGGAGCGGGCTGGGGTGTATTTGGTGATTAGTGAGGACAGGTAGTGGGGAGCTGAGTTAGTGAGGGTTTTGTAGGTAAGGATAAGGATTTTGTTATTTACGGCCTTTGGTGGAGGCTATTCCATCATAAGTGAGAGATACCCAGCATGTTCTTCAAACATCTTTCTCTTAACCACTTCAATGCTAAGGACGCGCTCGCGCGTCCCTCAGCATTGCCGCTGGTATGCGGAGGACGCGCCGAGCGCGTCCTCGCATTGGGGTCAGCGTTCGGCCGGGTACGGCCGATCGCTGGCCCCTCCGGTGCGGGCTGACATCCTGGATGTCAGCCCGGCATCCGGAGCAGTGGCCGCCATTATTAGGTGTCATCGCGCCCCCGCGATGACACCTAATTCAGGCGCCCCCCGCATGTGCGGAGGAGGCGCCTGAAAGGGAGGGGGGAGGTCCTTCGGACCTCTCTCCCTCCCGATCGGCGGCTCACAGGGGCTTAACCCAGGCATCATTTGGAAGGGCACAGCCTGCCCTTCCAAATGATGCCTGGCATTAACCCTGGGGAGCTGGATCGCAAATCGGCGCTGAAAAGCGCCGATTTGCGATCCTTCCCGGGAGCTGGCCGACATCTTGGATGTCGGCCAGCTTCCGGGAACTCCCCCAGAGGACTGGCGTCATCGTGCGCAGCACGATGACGCCAGTCCTAGCATTAACCCCTAACTGCCACGAACTGTGGAGATAGGGAGTTCCAATGAACTCCCTATCTTCCGATCCGTGGCAGTTAGGGGTTAAAATTTTGATAATCGTTGGATCGGCCAGAGCATGGCCGTTCCAACGATACCAACATGAAAGTAAAAAAATTGTAAAAAAAAGAAAAAAAGAAAAATAAAAATAAAAAAAAATTAAAAAATTAAAAAAAAAAAAAAATAAACACTTTTTTATTTTTTTGGTTTGTTAATGCAGCAATATTGTTCCCATTTCAATTATAATGTGAACAATGATGCTGCATTAACGATTTTGTATGCGGTGCGTTTGTTAAAATGGTGTCATTTTCCCCCAAAAAAAAATGTAACGAGACCCCATCTCTAATTTTTTTAACAAGCGCACCCCATACAAAATATAACCGCAATTGCTCGCATGTTAAAATGTGGAAAAAAACACTTTACACGCTGTAAATTATTGAAAATACATATTTTATTGCATTTTTTGTTATAATATACAAACATGACATAACGTATACATATAATAATGACATATTATGAATCTACCGAGTCTGACGGAAAGAACGATATATAATATGTCGATGTCATATACTAAAATAAGCCTTCAAAACACGTTTAAACATGATGCGCAAAACAGGTAAAAAATGACCTCAGCACAGGGGCGGGAAAAGCCTCAGCAGCGAAAGGGTTAATGTTCCCATTTGGACAATCCATCTGCATTCTTTTACTGCTAGCTGCTTCAGAATATTCCCCTCTAAAATTCAGTTTAACGATATCTATACCTACAGTATACATAAAAAATCTTCCCACCCAAAATGAGGACAACTGTTACAGTGAACGAGACAGAATGATTCTCCTTTTTCCGTAAAATCTTTCCTCTATGTTCTAACAATCTTATACGCAATGGTCTGTCGTGCGTCCGACATATTGTGTCCCGCAGGGCATTGTAGCAAATAAATTACATTTTGACTGGTACAATGTATGATATTTTTATATAATATTATCTTCCTGTTGATGATGACCTATAAGAAGTACTTTTTTTCTTTTAGAAATTTACAAGCGAGACGTTTCCCACACTTAAAAAAATCCATTAGGTTTGTCGCTTAACATGTGAGATTCTCTATTTTCCTCCAAGACGACTTGGAGCTGGAATATATTTTAAATTTGACGCTTTTCTAAAAATTACTTTCGGTTTATCTGGAAGATGAACTTTTTTAAAAACTCTTCAACTTTTAATACGTGCCAATATTTATTAAAAATGCTTTGTATATTTTTATCAAAACCTTTATCAATGTTTCTTCTATTCAATATCTTAGTTTCTTTTTACAACAGGCGAGAACAATATTTTCTGAACAATTCCTACGTAATCGAGTTAATTGTCCCATAGGGACATTACTAAGCCAGCTAGGGGCGTGGCAACTCTTTATGCTGATAGCATTTTGAAAATTGTCTTAGTTTCTATTCATAGTCTCCGACTCAGATGATCCTCAAGCTTCTGTGACATCAAGGCTTACAGCAACAAGTCCATCTCTTTCCGTTTGCTCCTGCCTTATTGTCTGACTTCTCAGACACGGCTTGGGATGCGTTGAAACGTCAGGTTCTTTCTGGCTTGGACAATGGCGTCTGGTGTAACCTTAAAAAACTTAAAATACTTTATAAATAAATAAATAAATAATGCGACGCAAGTCATTTTGGACCTTGGACAAATTGGCATGGAGGCATATTTTCTAGGGTGCAGGACTCATAATCACAATTGGCCCATTGCCACTTCTTGTGTGCAGAATGTTGGTATAATTGTAATTATGCAAGAATGCTGTTGTCTGTCCATTTGTCTGTTACTATCTGATGATCAGATTAGTCTTCCAGTAAACCTGCTCTCTGGAAGGTGTAAATATCTGATTAACATCTCAATCCTCAAACAAAATCTTCTTTGTCAGACAAACACTGTTTAAACTGTAATCATCTGTTTTTTAAATGCCATTGTCTTAATGCGTTTAGAAATGCTAAGTAATGTTTAATGTAACTGTCTAATCTAACTGACCTAATGTAAATAGATTTCACCTTCCAAAAGGCAATTATCTGTTTCAGTATAATTAGGTTCCCCTAGAAGATTTTGTGATTTTGTGAATGTAAATGACCCCGGTTTGACCACATAAATATCTGAGCCAATAAAAGCAGTTTTACTCTGACCCTCCTTGAAGTCACGACTTTTGGTTTGGGTAGCAGCTATCCTCTGCTCGCTGTGCCAATGAAAGGCTCCAGGTCTACAGCTTTGGCTTCTTACACTGTTACACTTAACATCTCTCTTAAAGGTTTTCACTCCATACCAGAAACAGTCTATTTGCAAATTATGTCCACCATATTTTGAAGAAAGAAATGCTCCTAGAAATCCATTTATTTGTTGAGGAGGTTTGTGTGAGGAATTTGATGGAAATCTTTATTCAGGAGTCCATTATAGAACTTTCTTTGTGAGATTATCAGTGATACTTACAGGGTTATTCAAAGTGAATCGAAAAGTCATCGCACGTTCGCTGACTTTTCGTTCTCTTCAATTCGGTGCAATTCATCGATCCTATTTCGGCGACCCTGCGGTGTATTCAGCAAGCACCACAGGGCCATTGTAGGAAAAGCCGCCGCAAACCTGCCGAACACTCACCACAAAACAAGGAGAATGCACACCGAAACCCGCAAAACATCTGGATTAACCCTGCCGAACACGCCGGAGAAACCCGAGCAGCCGCCGATCGCAGAGCAGCCGCAGGAAAAAGCAGACACTGCAGACAAATGAGGTGGAAAAACAACAAAAAACAGTACGCTTTAACCCTTTCGCTGCTGAGGCTTTTCCCGCCCCTGTGCTGAGGTCATTTTTACCGGTTTTGCTCATCATGTTTAAACGTGTTTTGAAGCTTATTTTAGTATATGACCCAGACATATTATATATCGTTCTTTCCGTCAGACTCGGTAGATTCATAATATGTCATTATTATATGTATACGTTATGTCATGTCTGTATATTATAACAAAAAATGCAATAAAATATGTATTTTCAATAATTTACAATGTGTAAAGTGTTTTTTTTCATATTTTAACATGCGAGCAATTGCGGTTATATTTTGTATGGGGTGCGCTTGTTAAAAAAATTAGAGATGGGGTCTCGTTACATTTTTTTTGGGGAAAATTACACTATTTTAACAAACGCACCGCATACAAAAATCGTTAGTGCAGCATCATTGTTCACATTATAATTGAAATGGGAACAATATCGCTGCATTAACAAACAAAAAAAAAAAAAAATTTTTTTTTTTTTTTTTTATAATTTTCTTTTTACATTTTTTTTTATTTTTATTTTTCATTTTTTTTTTTTACAACATTTTTCACTTTCATGTTTGGTATCGTTGGAACGGCCATGCTCTGGCCGATCCAACCATACCAAAATTTAATCCCTAACTGCCACGGATCGGGAGATAGGGAGTTCATTGGAACTCCCTATCTCCACAGTTGGTGGCAGTTAGGGGTTAACTCTAGGACTGGCGTCATCGTGCTACGCACGATGACGCCAGTCCTCAAGGGGAGTTCCCGGAAGCTTGCCGACATCCAAGATGTCGGCCAGCTCCGGGAAAGGATCGCGAACCGGCGCTTTTCAGCGCCGATTCGCGATCCAGCTCCCCAGGGGTTAATGCCAGGCATCATTTGGAAGGCAGGCTGTGCCCTTCCAAATGATGCCTGGGTTAACCCCCGCAGAGCCGCCGATCGGGAGGGAGAGAGGTCCGAAGGACCTCCCCCCTCCCTTTCAGGCGCTTCCTCCGCACATGCGGGGGGGGGCGCCTGAATTAGGTGTCATCGCGCTGCCGCAATGACACCTAATTCCGGCGGCTGTGGTCCCGGATGCGCGGCTGACATCCAGGATGTCAGCCCGCACCGGGGGGGGCCAGCGATCGGCCGGAATCCGGCCGAACGCTGACCCCAATGGGAGGACGCGCTCAGCGCGTCCTCCGCATACCAGCGGGAATGCTGAGGACGCGCTGAGCGCGTCCTCAGCATCCAAGTGGTTATAGTTGGAAAATTGAAATGCTGTTTGCACAAAAACTGCTGAACAAAAATGCCTGGAATTTACACATAAAATCCAATGAATGATAATATAAAGGGCTGTTACAGAAAAAAGAAAAGACAATTTAAAAAAAGAACCGGAAAAAAAAGTTTGTAAAAATGCCTAAAAGATTCTAAAAAATTTATAAATAAAGAGACTTTTTGCTGCAGAATATTATAATTAACAGTTTATTAGATATTGAATTAAAACTGGAATATTTGTAACATTGAAGCCTATGGGATTCTCCTGAATAAACCTGTCGAATGAAACCACTGAACATCAGGGCATTTTGGCAACTTTTCACTGCTGGTTTTTGTTCTCTGAATAGATGAAGCATTGCTTCTCTATGGGGATTTCACTGCCCTCAAACAGGCAACGAACATACACCATATGTGCAGGCAATTCGCCAGGATTTGGCGAATGGCCTGCTCTCTGAAAAGCCGAATGGCCAGGAAATTGAATTTCAGTGTTTGGTTACCTTTCAGGGCCAGATCGTCTCTCTTTGAATAACCCTGTTAGTTGAGTGGCATTCAGAGAATGGACAACCTGGAATGTGATCTTGGTGAAATCACTGCTAGTGTTTGTCACTCATGTCTTAGTTGTATAACTGGGCACCTTAACCCCTTCACTGCTGAACCATTTCACCCCTATGTACTGAGCTCATTTTGACCATTTTGTGCTCATTATTTGCAGGCATAGGAGGTGTGTCGGGTGTGCCCAGGCACACCCAAATGTTGGATGAAGAGGTCCCCTTTGATTTCTGGCATTGATATTTTAGATGTCCCTTATCTGTTTCATGATTAATAACAAACAAAACTGACTATATCTCTGATTACAGCTTGTTATTTCTAATGAAAAATGTGCATTTTGTGCAAAATGTTCTAAACCAGGAATGTTCGGTGAGGTCAGTGGCTGGTGAGGCACTGGCTAGTATCCGAGCCAGATATACACAGATATTAACTTGTAAACAGTAAATTATCTTTTCATTTACTGTACCCACACATATTATATATAGTTTTTCTCACCATTAAATGGACTTTCTAAAGATACCATTATTTTCATCAAATCATATACTTTAGTATTAAAAGAAATGATAGAAAAACTGTTTTTCTGTGCCCCTGTGCCTGTCATACTCTGTATCTTTCACTAGAGGGAGCTGCCTGGGCCTGTTATACTCTGTATCTGCTACTAGAGGGAGCAGAGGGAGTTGTCTGGGCCTTTCATACCAGAGTATCTTTCACTAGAGGGAGCAGAGGGAGCTGCCTGGGCCTGTCATACTCTGTATTCGCCACTAGAGGGAGCAGAGTGAAAAGAATTTGAAATATGATAGCTAATTCACTGTATACATATTGCTATATTCTAGTAATATTTGATAGCTATATAAATATATAGGGCCTGAATGACTGCTCAGAAAATACGTAATTTTGTTCATTGAGATAATGCTGAGTTTGGTCTTTCTCTTGGCTTCCTGTTTTTTACCAATGAGGGCAGATTTTCTATTCAGCCCTACTTCCTCTTGAAACTAGTCAAGAAGGCTGGCCGAGAGGAAGGGAGGGATACAGATGTTTATTTTTAATACATCCTATGGCACACATATTTGCCCAAAAGCAGGATATAGCTGTGACATCTAATTTAGCCTAGCCTACTGGGCAAGGACAGGAAAGGTTTGTGTAAGTCTAGGTTACTGTCTAAAGTAGAAAAAAACATGTTTAACTTGTCTAATTTGATAGATGTGAAATGGGCTGTATCACTTTTCCTATATTACTGACATATTAGATTTTTTATTGGTTTGTAATCCATGAATTTGTGACACTCCCATTTTAACAAAACTGAATGTTCTGTTTGAAACTTGCCAGAATAATATGAAATATCCAAGACAGAATTTGTGTCTGGTCTTTATTCTCACTCGAGTTCTGTTTCCTGTGTGATCACTGGGTCTGATGACAAAGCAGCTATCACTGGAGCTTGGCCATTCCTGTAATGCTTTTGCAGAATACATTTCAATTTGGTATCAGAAGTGCGCATTTGAACTAATCAACTTGTCGTGGTGAGTATGGGTTTACATATTTATTTTCTTAATATTTATTGAGAAGCAAGAGGGGTGTTTGTGAGGGTCCTGAGAACGAGCAACAGCACAATGGCCTGCTCTACGGTGGGTACCTGCTGTGATTACAACTATTGAAACCACTACTAATCCCCTGCCTTCCCACGAAGCCCTAACACAAAATATAGGTGTCTTAGGTGCTATCGTAGGAGTACCCCATGTTGAAACAGAATCTGACACAGAACAAGATGAAAGCCTTGAATCCAGCACATATGATTGGCAAAATAAAACTCCTATGTCTAAATTCAGTACATCCTCATTTGTATCCACTTCCAAACCCAACCGTGTAGGATACTCTCCCCAAATGCAATCTTTCATTGACCAATTTGAACCCCAACTTCAGAACATACTATCAAACCCCCTGCTAGATATCAGATGCCCTATTTAATTGCAGGAAATAATGTCGTTATTATGCCCCCTGATATAGGAACCTTAAATTCTATAATTAAGGGTTCTCCTAGTCCCCAAATTTCCCCGACTGCGACAAAACAATATCTTAAACGGGCGACACGAGGATTGCAATTAACCCCTTCGCTGCGGAGGATGCGCTCAGCGCGTCCACCAGCAGGTAGCGTTCCTTGCGGAGGATGCGCTCAGCGCGTCCTCCCTTTGGGGCCAGCGATCGGCCAGGTTCCGGCCGATCGCTGTGCAACCCGGTGTGGGCTGACATCCTCGATGTCAGCCCAGCACCCGGAACCGCCGCCGGCCTAATTAGATGTCATTGTGGTAGCGCGATGACATCTAATTCAGGCGCCCGCCCCCCTCATGTGCGGAGGAGGCGCCTGAAATGGAGGGGGGAGGTCCTTCGGACCTCTCTCCCTCCCGATCGCCGGCATGCAGGGGGTTAATCCAGGCACCGTTTGGAAGGGCACAGCCTGCCCTTCCTAACGGTACCTGGAATTAACCCCATGGGGGCTGGGTCACAAATCGGTGCCGAAAAGCGCCGGTTCGTAATCCTTTCCCGGAGCTTCCGGGAATGCCCCCTGAGGACTGGCGTCATCGTGCATAGCACGAGGATGCCAGTCCTGGAGTTAACCCCTAACTGCCACCAATGGTAGAGATAGGGGTTCCAATGAACCCCTATCTCTCGATCCGTGGCACTTAGGGGTTAATGTTTGATATTGTTGGATCTGCCAGAGCATGACCGTTCCAACAATACCAAACATGAGTATGAAAAACGTTTTTTAAAAAAAATAAAATATAAAAATAAAAATAAAAAAATATTTTAAAGAAAATTATAAAAAAAAATAAACAAGTTTTTTTTCCTTTTTTTTTGGTTCGTTAATGCAGCAATATTATTCCCATTTCAATTGTAATGTGAACAATGATGCTGCACTAACGATTTTTGTATGCGGTGCGTTGTTAAAATTCGCGTAATTTTCCCCAAAAGAAAATGTAACGAGACCCCATCTCTAATTTTTTTAACAAGCGCACCCCATACAAAATATAACCGCAATTGCTTGCATGTTAAAATGTGAAAAAAAAACACTTTAAACGTTGTAAATTATTGAAAATTCATATTTTATTGCATTTTTTGTTATAATATACAGACAGGTCATGACGTATACATATAACAATGACATATTATGAATCTGTCGAGTCTGACGGCAAGAACGATATATAATATGTCTGGGTCATATACTAAAATAAGCCTTCAAAACACGTTTAAACATGATGAGCAAAATCGGTAAAAATGACCTCAGCACAGAGGCGGGAAATGCCTCAGCAGCGAAAGGGTTAACTCAAGAAGATTACAAGTTGATCATTAACGGTGTCATGGGATATGCTGATGACACTGGTTTTTATTGGATTCGTGTTCTCTCACTTCAACCCCCCCATGCTCCTCTAATGGGCGCCCCTATTACACCCCAAAATTTGCCTTTACAAACATCGGTCCAGATTGATGATATGTGGACAGAAGTTTGTGATGAATGGACTCGTAATTATGGAGCTCGACGTTCTATGGTCGCAGCCATTGCATGCAAACAAAATGCCAAAGAATCTGTCACCAAATTCGTCCACCGGTTCCATAAGAACTGGAAGGAGGATGCCGGCATGACATTAGATGGAGATATGGGTCTCCTCTACACTCATACTCTCATGGGTAATCTCAGAGATGATACCCAGAGAATTGCTAAACAGGTGATTGATAACTGGCCAACTGTTGTACCTATTGATCTTGATAATAGGCTCCTTGTTAAAGATTCTGCTGGTTGCTTTGACCTGCAGCATTCTAAATATATGTTAGCTGTTTTTAACAGTACTTCAGGTCCCCCAGGTAATACTGGTCCTCGCCCTAAACGGACTTTATTATTATTATTATTCTTTATTTATAAAGCGCCAGCATATTCCGCAGCGCTGAATCGTCCTCAACACCCCACACGTACCCCAGGTACTTGTTTCATTTGTGGTGATCCAACTCACTGGCGTAATGAATGCCCTCATAATCCCAGGAACATTGGCAATACTGCTATGAACCCCCAGCCACGTTCTCCAACAAGCAATGCTGTTCCCTCTCCTAACAATGCCTGTGATCCACCTCATCATAAGATTGATTAGAAAAAACAATCAAATGCATGATGTGGCCCAGAGGCATGCTCCATCTCATGTGTTCAGGTTTCAGAAACAGTTGACCATTTGCCCCTAGTGATCCTTAATTTGGAGGATCATGCAACCCCATTCCTTGTGGATATGGGTGCTACTAATTTGACGTTGACAATAGAGTGGTGCTTGTGGTCGATTAAACCTGCTGAGCCGCCATCTTTGGGGATTAATGGAGTCCTAACAGAAATGTTTGTCACCCCACCCATTGCTATTTCTTCAAATTCTTCTCCTGCCTCTGTGTTTCATTATTTTCATGTTCTCCCTACCTGTCCTGTTAATTTGCTAGGCAGAGATTTACTTTCTTTGCCTGCGGTGTCTATCTCCTGCATGCCATCTGGAGCTTTACATGTGGATTCACCATTTTTTTCTATTGAAGCTGATCCCAGCACACTTCATCCCCCATCAACCCCTCCTTTTTCTCCCCCTCGCTCTTCCTCCCATTCCTTCTCGCCTCTTCACTCTGCTTTCTTTTCAGCACCTGATCTCGAATTGTGTGTACATCCGGATGTATGGGCAATTGACGAATATGATGTGGGTTCTATCTCCTGCACACCATATTCTGCAAAATTAAAAGCATCTGCTACTCCTGTCTATCACAAGCAATATAATCTGTCACCTGCTAAAATTGAAGGAATACAGGAATTCATTCACTGCTTCCTTGCTACTGGCATTCTGCGTCCCATTGTAAGTTCGTACAACACTCCAGTAAATCCTGTGCCTAAAGGAGATGGATATCGCTTTACTCAGGTTTTCAGATTTATTTATTTATTTATTTATCAATGAAATCATAATTCCTATTTCTCCAATTGTACCTGACCTCCCAACCCTTCTCACCTCCATACCCCCAGACTCCACACATTTTACAGTCATAGACCTAAAAAATGCGTTTTTTCTGTCCCAGTACATCCAGATACACAACACCTTTTGGCCTTTACGTTTGAAGACTCCCAGTTTTCATGGTCAGTCTTATCTATGGGATTTATTGATAGCTCTGCTATTTTTTCACGCGCGCTGCGTGAGACTCTGAGTTACAGTGCGCCGGAAGGCTCCACCTTACTACAGTATGTGGATGACCTCCTCCTTTGTAGCCCCAGCCAAGTTGCATGTCACACTGACTCTGTTGCTCTCCTCAACCACCTACACTCAGAAGGCCACAAGGTGTCCAGAAAAAAGATGCAATTTTGCTCCACCTCGTTGAATATTTGGGTTTCGTTCTCACTCAGGGATCTCGTGTCCTCTCACCGTCCCGCATTCAGAGCCTGCTCCAGCTCAAGCGTCCTGCCTCCAAAACAGATATGTTGTCCTTTCTAGGGATGGTGAATTTTTGTCATCACTGGATACCAGACTGTTCCTATTATGACTCTGTTCTTCGTGTGTCTGCTGCACGCACAGCTCCAGACCAAATTGTTTTGTCTCCGGACATGGTGTCTGCCATTGATATGTTAAAGGAACTGTTGGCTACTGCACCAGCACTGGGGCTACCGAACTATAAACTGCCTTTCCACCTCTACTGTAGGGAGGATGGGCGCACAATAGCAGCTGTTCTTGCACAGGTCCAGGGGGGGCACTGCGTCCAACTACATTTTTGTCAAAAGTCCTGGCACCTGTTGTTCAGGGAATGACAAATTGTCTTCGCTCCTTGGCTGCCTGTGCCATGGCTGTGGAAACAGTTCAGTCCTTAACCCTAGGTACTGACACTATTCTCCATACACAACACAATGTCTTGCATGTACTTCGTAATCTTTCTACCCAGCACATTTTTTCCCAACGTTTGTCTGGTTATGAAACTGTACTAACTTCCACCTCCAATTTGTCTGTCAAATACTCTTCTGTCACTTCTGGTCTTCTGGTTTAACCCTTTCTAGTATACGGCTTAATCCATTTCCGATCTAATATCCTTACATATTCGATTTCTCTGATCTGATATGTTATTTTATTAAGTTATTTCACCAGATTTCCCTTTATGTTTTTTTCCTCCCTTATATCCTTATAAAACCTTTTTTATGATTTAATATTTAACAATGCTGTACCATTATTATTATCCCAGATTAAATATCCGGATTCACTGCATGTGAGGCCAAAATTAAAATTAGTTGTTGGGCCCTATTGGAGATTTGGATGCTGACCGATTGTGCCTTCAGCTCTATTATGTACTTTGAGCTTTCCCTTCCCCCCCTTTTTTTCTTTCTTCATGGTCATTGTGAACTGGTAAACATTTTTGTTAGCCTGAATTTATTCCCGCGACCAGTTTGGATAAACCCCTGTGATATTGTAATGTGTGCAAAAACCGATCGCTCCATTTATTAACTTTGTTCTTTATTGCTGTTGTCCCATATGTAAGTGGTGACTATACACTGAGACTAACAGGGTTATCCAAAGAGATTCGAAAAGTCACCGCACGTTCGGTGACTTTTCATTCTCTTCAATTCGGTTCCTTTTGCCGATTGCATTTCGGTGACCCTGCGGTGTATTCAGCAAAAGCACAGGGTCCCCGAATTGCAGGGAAAAGCTGCCGAAAACCTGACGAAAACTAACCGAATGCACGCTGAAAACAAGCAAAAACATCTGGATTAACCTTCGAAGGAGCCGAACAGGAGCCGAACAGGAGCCGAATCATACAGAGCCGAAGCAGCTGTGACGTAGAGGAGGCAGTGAATAAATTAGAAAAACCATTTGTATGAATCTGGGAAAAAGAAACGCTGTTTGCAAAGAAACTACTGAGCGAAAATGTCTGAAATTTTCACAGGAGGTCCAGGGAATGATCATAAAGAGGGCTGTTACAAAAAAAATAAGTAAACTTAAAAAAAAATCGGACTTTTTAAAAAAAAAAAAAAAAATCAGAAAAATGCTTAAAGTATCCTAAAAAATCTATAAATACAGAGACTTTTTGCTGCAGAATTTTATAATGAACGGTTTATTAGATATTGAATTAAAACGGGAATATTTTTAACATTGAAGTCTATGGGATTCTCCTGAATAAATTTGCCGAATTAAACCACCGAATGGCAGGACATTAGGGGAACCTTTCACTGCTGGTTTGTGTTCTCTGAATAGCCGAAGCAGTGTTTTTTCATGGGGATTTCACTGCCCTCGAACAGGCACCGAACAGGCACCGTATGTTCAGGCAATTCGCCAGGATTTGGCGAATTGCCTGCTCTCTGGATAGCCGAATGGCCAAGAAAGGTAACCGAACGCTGATTTTCAGCATTCGGTTACCTTTCTCAAGCAATTCGGATCTCTTTGGATAACCCTGTTAGTGTTCAGCCATATTAGACACCCATGCGAAACCAAAACTAAAATTTGCCGCAAGGCTTCACTGGGTAATTGTAACGTTGGGAGCTTCCAGCCCTACCTGTGTGCTTGAGGGCAGCATGTCTGATGCTGTTTGCTGACCAATGCCCGGTTTAAATGGAGACAGGCAAGGAGGTGGTTGCATGAGGCGCGGCTTGAGTGGGGGCGTGGCCTGGTGAAGGTCTTTAAAAACCCTCAGTGTATTCTCAGCAGTTGCCAGATCGTGGTTATCCATACCTGAGCTCCTTGTACCTGACTGCTATATTGAATTAACCCGTTATTGACCTCTGCTTGTTTCTGACTATTCTGCCTTCTGTTGTCCTAGACCATTTTCTTGTACTACGCCACTGCTCTGATATCGACCCGGCTATTCCATTTGACCATTCTGAACTCTGTATTCCTGATTCTGGCTCAGCTGACTACTCCCTGTGTTGTTAACCCTTTCTGTCTAGCTAGTTTACCTGGCCAATTCTAAGGACCAGACAGTTAGAGATCTTTCACGACTACTCTGTTGGTAGCTTCTGGGCTCTGTGGAGTGTGGGGTGTTAAGTACTGCGTGGTGGGATCTGGGAACCGTGACAATACGATCTGGCCACTATGGATCCCGCAGACTTAACACAGCACTTGGCTAACTTTGTATCCAGACAGGATGAGCAGGATCATAGGATGGATCAGTTTGCTATTGCTTTACAAACTATCCTGACTCGTACGGCTCACCTGGAACCAGCTGGGGTTGCACCCCCGCTTGATAACCTGTGTCCCCTGTCGTTCAGACATCCCAGGTACACATGACTGCTCCTATGAGGTTTGACAGTACTCCCTCAGAGTGCCGGGGATTTTTGTCCAGGTGGATATTCATTTTAAATTAAATCCACAGATGTTTTTTCTGACATTGCCAAAGTGGGGTTCATTATTAATCATCTGTCTGGCAGAGAATTGACATGGGCGACTCCGTTATGGGAGGCAGAGAAGCCTATCATACGGGATTATAAAGAATTCATAGCCGAGTTACAACGCACATTTAATCCTACCAGAAAGGCCACGGTAGCTGGCAAATCCTTGTTCCGCATACGTCAAGGGAACAGGACTGTTTCTGATTATGCCATAGAATTTAAAACCTTGATCTCTGATGTGAACTGGACAAATGAGACACTGGTTCTGGCTTTTATGGAGGGGTTATCAGAGTCATTGATGCATGAATTGGTTCCACATAAACTACCTGAGGTATTGTGTGAACCCATTGTTTATTGTATAGATCTGGATAATCAGATAAGGGACAGAAGGACTCCAAGAGAGAAGCCCAAGAGACCGTTACCTAGGTTGGCCCTGTCTTTCAGGCACCACCAAGAGAGTTATCTCCTCCCTCTGAGCCTATGCAACTAGGCCATACTAGGCTTACAGAGGAAGAGAGAACAAGGCATTTTCGTGAGGGATTGTGCCTGTATTGTGGTTTGGGGGGTCATGTACGATTTCAATGTCCTACTCGTCCTAAGATGCATGATAAGCCGGAAAAACTACCGCACCTAAGGCAGCTGAGGAGACAGGCCGTGGGTGTGACGTGCATGTCTCCTGTCAAAGACACTAAACTTATGTTACCAGTATCCTTGGCTTGGGATACCAAGACCACACATACTACCGCTTTTTTGGATTCTGGGGCTGCTGGCAACTTTATTGATGTTAACTACGCTTCTTCCACTTCTCTACCTTTGGTTGTAAGAGAGACACCCTTAGCAGTCGAAGCCATAGACGGCAGATCGTTATCCTGCCCTAGGATTACTCACGATACAGTTACAGTGGTTCTTACCACTGGTCTCTTGCATAAAGAAGAAATCATGTTTCAAGTTATCCATTCACCTTCCAATCCTGTTGTACTTGGTTTCCCTTGGTTGGTGGAACATAATCCTGTTATTGATTGGGCTAAGGAGAGATACTGTCTTGGAGTCCTGCTTGTTTTTGGGACTTGTTTAATACCCATTCAGCATGTCGGTGCCCTGAACACACCCACAGCTCCTCCATTGTCTACAGAGGTTCCTGACCAATACGCCGACCTCAGGGCTGTATTTGATAAAAGAGAGGCAGAAAAACTGCCTCCACATAGACCATATGATTGTGCCATTGATATTCATCCTGGTACCATGCCTCCTTGAGGCAAAGTATATCCTCTTTCCATAAAGGAGAACCAAATTATGGAAGAGTACATAAAGGAGAATTTGGAGAGAGGTTTTATCCGACGTTCCTCTTCTCCAGCAGGGGCTGGGTTCTTTTTTGTGTCTAAAAAAGAGGGAGATTTACGCCTGTGTATTGATTATAGGGGGCTTAACAAGATCACCATTAAGAACGTGTACCCTATCCCTCTCATATCAGAACTGTTCAACAGGTTAAGGGGGTAAGCAGTATACACAAAACTTGATTTAAGAGGAGCTTACAACCTGATACGTATAAAAGAGGGGCATGAGTGGAGAACAGCATTTAACACCAGGAGTGGGCATTATGAATACTTGGTCATGCCTTTCGGTCTTTGTAATGCTCCAGCGGTATTCCAGGATTTTATTAATGATGTGCTCAGAGATTTCTTACAAACCTTTGTTATAGTATACCTAGACGATATATTGATTTACTCTCCCGATCTGAAAACCCACCATGCACATGTCAGACATGTATTAGCAAAATTACTGGACAATGGTCTTTATTGCAAACTAGAGAAGTGTTTATTCGACATTACCACTGTGAAATTCCTTGGGTATATTATCACTCCAGAAGGTTTTGAGATGGATCCTTCTAACTCATGGCCATCTCAGAATGGCCTCTCCCTCAGGTCTCAAGGCCATACAGAGGTTTCTGGGGTTTTCCAACTATTATAGGAGATTTATCAAGAATTATTCCGCTGTAGCCTCCCCTATCATTAATATGACACGTAAAGGTCTGAAGAACTAGATCTGGTCTTCTCAATCCAAACAAGCATTCAAAGCCTCAAACAAGCTTTCACTTCTGCTCCGTGTTTACGGCATCCTGATCCAGGATTCCGTTTGTTCTTGAGGTTGATGCTCCGAGATAGGCATTGGGGCTGTCCTGTCTCAAAGAGAGTCTCCAGGAAAACCTCTACATCCTTGTGGGTTCTTTTCAAGAAAATTATCACCAGCAGAACGCAATTATGATATCGGTAACAGAGAATTGCTTGCTATTGTGTCTGCCCTATCAGAGTGGAGACATTTGTTGGAAGGTACTCTTGACTCTTTATTGATAATTACTGATCATAAGAACTTACGTACATCGGGGATGCTAAAAGTTTGAACGCGAGACAGGCCAGGTGGTCATTGCTACTGTCTCGGTTTAACTTTGTATTGACTTACAGACCAGGTGACCGCAATGTAAAGGCTGATGCCTTATCTCGTCAATATGACCCGTATGAGTCTAATACACAAGACCACAATCCTATAGTTCCTCCTGAATGTATTGTGGCTTCCACAGTCTTGTCTGTCTCCTCGCCTTTCCTGGAACGCCTCCAGGCAGTTCAAGTAGGGGCTCCACCTGACAAGCCTCCAGATATGTTGTTTGTACCTGAAAAGGAAAGACAAGAATTACTATAATGTTTCATGATTCTAAACCAGCAGGTCATCCTGGTATTACTAAGACTCTTACCAGTATCTCCAGACAGTTCTGGTGGCCCACCATGCGACAGGACGTACGTCTGTTTGTTTTGGCTTGTCAAGTCTGTGCCAGAAGCAAAACCAGTAACTCCTTGCCTGTCGGTCTATTGCAGCCTTTACCCATGCCTAAGAGGCCTTGGTCTCATCTATCTATGGATTTTATTGTGGACTTGCCGAAGTCCAAGGGTCATACTGTGGTTCTGACAGTTGTAGGCCGCTTTTCCAAAATGGCTAATTTTGTCCCTCTACTTAAGCTTCCTACAGCCAAAGAACTGGCGGTTGTATTTGCTAGAGAGATTGTACGAATACATGGGGTTCCGTCTGAAATAGTCTCTGACAGAGGAGCCCAGTTCGTCTCTCGTTTCTGGAGGGTTTTCTGTGCAGAGATGGGGGTGCGATTGGCCTTCTCTTCAGCATATCATCCACAAACCAATGGGACAGCAGAGAGGGCAAATCAGGGTCTCGAGCAGTACATACGTTGCTTTACCACACAACAACAAGACAATTGGTCGGAGTTGTTGCCCTGGACTGAGTATGCACGTAATAACGCCGTTAACGAGACCACTGGCCACTCTCCTTTTTCTGCCATCTATGGTTTTTTCTAGACATGTGCACAGCACAAAATTTCGTTTTGAACTAATGGATTAGTCCTAAAATGCAATTTATTTAGTTGCTAAAGAAATTCGTTTTCAGTTCTTTAGTATGAAAACGAATTTCTTTCATCCGAAAACCAGTGGATACAATTACTATTGTAGTGGCGCCTATGGAGGTTTTCAGTTTACAACAGCTCTGGTTAAGTTAGCACCAACATTGTAATACTGCCCCGTGTCAGGCAAAGCTGTTACAGTAACTGACTGCTGCTCATCACAGCGCTCAGAGTTTCAGTAAAACTAGTAAATAATATTTTTTATATATAAGAGATTAGAAGAATATTATTTCCTTGTTTTACTGAAACTCTGAGCGCTGTTACAGTCAGTTACTGTAACAGCTGAGCCTGATACATTGTACTGAGAGATAATGTAACAAGCAGCCGATCTCAGTGCTCACAGCCACTGGATTTAAAGGGCTAAAAAAAGGCTCCTCTCTGTATAATGTTTAGAACATCCTCCTGCATTAATTAATACCCCTCTCTGTATAATATATAGAACATCCACCTGAATTAATTAATGTCCCTCTCTGTATAGAACATCCTCCTCAATTTATACCTTTCTCTGTATAATGTACAGACATCCTCCTGCATTAATTAATGCCCCTCTCTGTATAGAACTTCCTATTACATTGGCATGTGGAGGGTGCAGAACTTCGGATGTTGCGATGTTGCGCTCTTCATTGCTGGTCTCCTTCACTCATCAATGTAATATCACAAAAAGGACTGAAACTAAAATGTAGTGCATTTTATTTTAGTTTCTTTCGTTTTTTGTACTGAGCAGTTTCGTTTCTCTTGAGTCATATGAAAACTAAATTATCCCAAAATTCGGACTAAAATCGTTTTAGTACTAAAACGAATGCACATGTCTAGTTTTTCCCTCCGGCTCTACCGCTTCAGTTTACTGAACAGGCCATCCCGGCTCTCGATGACCATCTCACTCAACTGCAAGAGATTTGGAGACAGATTCGGAGAAAATATGGAGCGCAATGTTGCTGTCCAGAAATGCAAGGCTGACAGGCATAGGTTACAAGCTCCCTCCTATAACGTGGGGGATAGAGTTTGGTTGTCCACTAGGAACGTGAAGTTGCGGGTGCCTTCTATGAAAATGGCACCTCGGTTTATTAGGTCCATATAAGATCATTCGCCGCATTAATCCTGTGGCTTATGCTCTCGCCCTTCCTAAACATCTTCGCATGCACAACCTCTTCCACACCTTCCTACTGAAGCCATTGTTGTGAACAGGTACACGCGGGTCGTTCCTCCTCCTCCACCTATTCAGGTTGATGGTGAATCTGAGTATGAGGTTAGGAGGGTTTTTGGATTCTAGGCTGTGCAGGGGCGCTCTGCAGTACTTGGTCGATTGGGTGGGTTATGGTCCAGAAGACCGGTCCTGGATTCCAGCTTCCGACTTGTCTACCTCTAGGTTGGTCAGGGCGTTTCATGCCTCGCACCCCGATCGCCCTGGTGGTCGTCCTGCCGCTCGTCCTGTTGGTCGTCCGGTGGCCTCCCGTGGAGAGGGGGGTACTGTAACGTTGGGAGCTTCCAGCCCTACCTGTGTGCTTGAGGGCAGCATGTCTGATGCTGCTCGCTGACCAAAGCCCGGTTTAAATGGAGACAGGCAGGGAGGTGGTTACATGAGGCGCGTCTTGAGTGGGGGCGTGGCCTGTTGAAGGTCTTTAAAAACCCTCAGTGTATTCTCAGCAGTTGCCAGATCGTGGTTATCCATACCTGAGCTCCTTGTACCTGACTGCAATATTGAATTAACCCGTTATTGACCTCTGCTTGTTTCTGACTATTCTGCCTTCTGTTGCCCTAGACCATTTTCTTGTACTACGCCACTGCTCTGATATCGACACAGCTATTCCATTTGACCATTCTGAACTCTGTATTCCTGATTCTGGCTCAGCTGACTACTCCCTGTGTTGTTAACCCTTTCTGTCTAGCTAGTTTACCTGGCCAATTCTAAGGACCAGACAGTTAGAGATCTTTCACGGCTACTCTGTTGGTAGCTTCTGGGCTATGTGGAGTGTGGGGTGTTAAGTACTGCGTGGTGGGATCTGGGAACCGTGACAGTAATTTCCTGTTTATCAACAGCTAGACTATATGAAGTATAATTTATGCCCGATTCTAATTTTATGTACATTATGTTCTTGTTTGATGTTTTCTTTCCTTTGTTTTTATTTTGTTTTGGTTCAAAGAGCCCCCCGTAACCGCGACTGGCAACCCGCTGCAACCCTTTTTGACAAGAGTGTGTATTAACCGCTAAGCATTACTGGGTAAAATCACCTGACCGGAAGTCGCACGACCGGAAGCAGGAAGCGGACATCTCGCCAATGCGGTCGGAAGAAGCACAATTACGGTACACTATAAGAGAGGACTTTTCCACTTCTATTTTTATACTATTTTATATATGGACATTGAGTATCTTATACCGACTGAGGAAGGCTTTTTAAGCCGAAATGCGTCTCGGTAGACCCTTTCTTGTCCCATTTTATTACTGCTCCTTATTTATTTAATAGATTGGTTTTATAACCCCTTACTTGCTACTTTCTCCGACTCTTCAATTTCGACCTACCTGGATTTTCTGCTGTCGAGTTAAAGGGGGTCTGGGCCTCCACCCTTAAGAGTGCTCAAGGCTATATCTATTGAGCCTAACATCGTGAGGCTCCAGAATTGGTGAGTGTGGTCCATTCTCCCTATCTCTATTACTTTAAAATACAGTTTTACGCTATGGGAGTGTCGTCTCCCGACTCTTTCTGTTTTATTTAGTATCCATTACAGATGAAAGAAGGGAAGTGCCACCCTGTATTTGGCCATAGGCTTTCTTTCCTTGAGCCGGGACCCTTGGGCTCCCCTAAATGTGAGTGGTCTGCACTTTGGCTAAAACATTTTTTACCAACTCTATGATGACTATCTGCACTATCATTGTTTTTTTATGATGTGTTTTTTTTTGAGGAACATTGACGAACAAATGAATCCGACACCAGCACTTTAGAGAAGATCAGCATATTCCTCTCTCCTTGAGTATTGGACAAATTATACACTTGAGTATCCCCTCTTTTTTTCACATATTGGACTTTGCCATTGGAATTTCACTTATGCACGTGCACTTTAAAAATGATGGTATTATGAATTGTCCTCAAGCAATGTTGCACTTTACTATGAATCTTCGCATGTTCACTTATTAACCAAATTTGATGCGCGGTACGGTTTTGTTTTTTCCTTTGTAATTTATGACACATATTTTGGTTGTTTTATGTATTTTTTTTACCATGCTATAGGCAGCATCTGACTATTTATTAGCACTTTATCTTAGCACTTTATCTTAATTTAGTAGGCGCCCACACTGTATAGTATATATATAATATATAATATATATATATATATATATATATACACTTCTCAAAAAAATTAACCCTTTCGCTACTGAGGCATTTCACAGCTTCCCTTCACGCCTGTGTGCGGCACTGCGGTCTGCTGCTGAGCTCATTTTTAACAGTTTCGCTCCTCTTGTTTAAATGCGTTTTTTGAAGCCTTATTTTTATAATATGACCCAGACATGTTATATATCGTTCTTTCCGGCAGACTCGGCAGATGATTCATAATATATCATTATCATATGTATGCGTCATGTCCTGTCTGTATATTATAACAAAAAAATGCAATAAAATTAGAATTTTCAATTTGTTTTACAAGGTGTAAAGTGTTTTTTTCACATTTTAACATGCGAGTGTTTGCGGTTATATTTTATGAGTTGCGTTTGTTAAAAAAAAATTAAATGGGGACTTGTTATATTTTTTTGGGTGAAAATTACACTATTATTAACAAATGCACCCCATACAAAAATCCTTAGTGCAGCATCATTGTTCACATTATAATTGAAAAGGCAACAATATTGTTGCATTAACAAAAACAAAAGAAAAAACCTGTTTATTTTTTTTATATTTAAATTTTTTATAATTTTTAACATTGTCATGTTTGGTATTGTTGGAAAGGCCATGCTCTGGTCGATCCAAAGATACCAAACATTAACCAACCGATAGCTGCTGCGGATCGGGAGATAGGGAGTTCCAATGAACCCCCTATCTCTACCATTGTCGCAGTTAGGGTTAACTCCAGAACTGACGTCATTGTGACGAGGTCTTGGGACTGTCGGCAGCTGCCATTCCCCCACGTTGTTGTCTTCCTGCAAAGACGTGACCATGTTGGCGGCAGCGTCTTAGCGGGCAGCGGTGGGAGAGAGAGAGCTCATAGCTGGGAGGAGGTGTTGCGTGAAGCTGCAAACAGGGACAAATAAACTAGACCTGAGCCGCACTGAGGATCTTTGGGTTGTGCCGGAGAGAAGACTTCACGCAGTGCTGCCATCAATTATTTTTGATAAATTCTTGGTTATACAATGAATGTGGACAAAAATCCGTGTTGTTGTGACATCGCCTAAGCTTAACAAAACCAGGCCACATCGGTAATCAAATCTCAAGCAGTACAACAAGGTTGTGTAGTGTGTGACATTTTTTGGCCAGGGAGGAAGTGTAGAATGTGCACAGTCACATTCATGGCCATAAATATGTTGACAAATTTATGACAAATTTTATCCAAGATCCCCTACGCCATCACGATCCCAAATTCCTGTGTCTCCTCCTCCACAGGTAGGCATTATCACCCATTCACCCACAGACACCCACATCTCAACTGATCCCCTGCATACTTTTGCTGGTAGGCATTATCACCCATCACCCATCATCCACAGACACCCACATCTCAACTGATCCCCTGCATACTTTTGCTGGTAGGACCCCCATCACCCAGTA